>CAUYSK010076249.1:0-38881 GCA_963575035.1 Avahi laniger
TTCATCTCTCTACAAGTATAAAGATATGCTTATCCTTATTTGGTATTTGCTACTTCAGAAATGCAATCAGATAACTTGGAATAGCAGGGCAAAATTTATCCAGAAAATAGGTTTTCCAGATCTCCAATCAAGACTGAAATTACAAAACCACACAAAGATGTTTTAGATTTCATAGAGATTCAGGAAATTATCTTATCCAACATTTAAGCAGTGTTATGAATTTTGTCATTTAGGATTTTTCCACCAATCAACATCCTTTAGAGAAAATATAGAAAATAATAACCAAATGTGACTATGAGCAGTTATTGATATGTTGACTTATTTACAGAATTAATTTACTCACTATTATTAGTTTTAAAAATGTCATTAACTTTAACAATTTCTTTTGGCATCTAATGTTCCTGTAATTTTGAAGATTTGTTTTAAAAATATATACCATACCATTTTATGTAGATATAAATTAAGGAGATATTTTAGGGAGGAAATAACATCTGGGTACTTACCATTACTACACAGTGGACATTGTCAAGTCAAGGTAATTGAATATGTATTTTCTCCATAGTTCAAATATCAAAATGATGCAGAAATAGCTTTCTGCTTATTTGAATAAGAAACAGAGTAAATGAGAACTGTGAGAGTTTTTATAAATCACCTAAGTCAATCTTTTTCCTTCTTATGGGTGGAAAATCAGGCTCAGGTAGAAAGAAATTTAATTTATTGAAAGCAAGACTCCCTCATGTTAACACTACTAAACCAAGATAATTTACACATAATATAAATCAGGAAATACTTGTGTCATTGACCATACAAAGTCATCAGTTGGCAATCTGATAAAAATCTAGAATGGACTTTTGAAGGTGCAGCCAGGGCACCGTCTTGATGATGACATCCTGCTATCCTTCAATATGCAGTACATATTTTTTAAGAAAACAATGTCTCTTTTGTGGTTTTTATGTCCCTTATAGCTAGCCAACATAGGTCTAGAAACCAAGTCAAAGAGGTAGGAATTGCCATCTTCACGATTTTTCCCATATTATGTATCACAGAATAGTAAACATTTTGGTTCTTGGAGAGTGGGAAAACTTCATTAACAATATAAGGTAAACTAAACTTGGCTGCTGTTTGGGGTTCTCTTGACATAAGACTAGTGGGGATAGAAGTGAGACAGGTATTCTGGCAGAATTAATTAATCTGTATTATCATTAGAGGATAAGATTGTTGCTACTTATTGTTGCAAGGAGGAGTCTGTTTGAATTCAATGAATTTACTGGAATGGACCTTGGTGTTTTTGCCTTGATGATAGCCTTGAAAGTGTGATTGAAGTAGCCAAAGCCAGACAGGACAAGGTCATAGGGGCTCAATCCCCTCAGGAATGGTCTAGTTTACCCCACTTGTCAAACAACCAAATTACTGCCTGGAAACCAACTGTGGTAATAGGGATCTGTTAGGGATCTTTCCCCAATAACACTCTTGTTTTCAGCTTTTTATTTATGTAGAGATTATGACTAACCATAATCTCAAAGAATCAGTAATAGATAAAAGTGAATGAACTTAATGGGGACAATGAGTGGATCTTGGTTGTGCAAAGGGTGCTGTGTAGCAGACGACATCAGTAGCCACCACTTTTCCTGTATGTTCAGATCCAGTGATTTCTTATTGCAAACACCTTCAACAAATTGTCTGAGGGCTTCCTTTGGCTACCTGAATATATTCTGCATATGCTTGCAGAGAGAAAGAATGGCCATAAATAAATCAACAAATACTCCGGTTTTCTCATAGCTCGGGTGAGACGACTCAGGTATTGGATAACAAGTATTGGAGACATTGTGGAATATTGTAATTTTAAATAGTTTTCTGAAGGAAAGCCTGATTGAGAAGTTAATATTTAAGCAAAGATCTAAAGAAAGCGATGTAATCTGACAATGTCTGCAGGAAGAATGTTCTAGGCAGAGGATATAGCAAAAATCATGAGACTGGAACATTTCTGCATATTTTTGAAATGAGAAGGTTGCAATGGACGCTGGACTAGATAGCATAGGAGATGGTGAGAGTAGTATGAGATGAAATTGAAGGGAAGTGAGATATGGTTAGGGTTAGGGGGGTGCATGTTGGGTCTCTTAAGTCACTGTGGGATCCTTGCTCTTTACTCTGAAAGAGAAAGGACACCACTGGAGGGTTTTGAATGACTTGAGCTGTCTTAGATTTTTAAAGAGTTGATTCCAAAAGATTGACTCCTAATTCCTTAGTCTCTGGAAATAGGTTATAAATCCTGAAAAGAGGAGGAGGGTATCTGGGCAGGATTATTCAGATGTTGTATTGTTCTTCTTTGTTTATACCTTATTCATGGGTGAAATTGTGGAGTCAGGCATAGAAGGTTTCTGTGATTAGTCATGTTCGCTGTTAAGGCTCCTGGGCTTTAGGCACATTTGCAAAGCTAGCTTCTGTTTCCACAATTTCTCTATATTCCCATCATAATGACTCCATGGTTACTATGTTCTGTGCCTGCTACTGACAACAGAGTAGAGATGGGTGGATTTTCTACCAAATATTTACATGCTTTATCATCTAATAAGACAAGGTGGTTATAATATATATAAATGTGGGGAGCAATTTTTTCTGTAAAATAATATAGCTGTCTCCATCTCATGGATCCCCAAATGTCACATTAAACAGTTATTCTTCCATTTTTAGTAGTCAAGGAAGGTCACCTACCACCAACCCTAGGGTATAAGAAATAAATAAATGAATATATCACTACAAACTGTCCTCGTGTTTAAGTAAACAGCACAGATTTTGATAAAGAAGTGTCCAAAAGAAAGCATGTTTTCATTTCATAAGAATTTAATTTGTAATGCCAGAGCTAAACAGATTAACACAAAATTACTTTTTATATTGTTTAGGGAGTTTAACTGAGGTTTTAAAACTCCCTGAGAAAAGTGTGCCAACTTATCAGTATCATTGATTTTTCCTGACATTTAGGGTAAAAGGTCTTACTATTTTAATATGAGGAGCTAAGTGATCTATAATGTAGATTTATAGTCATAAAATGTAAGAATCCATCAAAAAGCCAACTCATCACAATTTTAACCTTTGGTATGCTGGACGATCATGTTTCAAGAGAATGAACACACTCTGGTCATCTCTAAAGTCTGAAAAGAAAGTTGTTATGAACTTCACTGTACACGCAGACTGCTGCATCCCCTGCTACTGGTACCATAATACACTGGGTTTGACAAATCACGTCCAAAAGATGAGCTCTTATAACCATTTTTGTGTCAAAGATAATTTTTATGACTGCTAGTTTAGGTTATGTAAATTGTAAGTCTGATTTATGTGTTACCCTGTTTTATTTTAATTATTTTTCAAAAAAAGAAAGTTTATACCACTGTTACTCAGCAAATATTAATCATTGCGCATTATTTTGCATTTGTTAAAAAGTAGAGATAAGATTTTTGTGTTTCTACTATTAATAAATTTGTGTCATATATTTCTGCCTATTTTCTTGCCCAGCTGTATCATTACACTATTGGACAAAAACACTTTATTACTATAAAGCGGTTTATTATAGAAATGACTGGCAATGCCCATGAGACACCAAACAATTAATATTCAATATATTGGTACTCAGCCATATTTTGACATTTCTGTGATGCACTGATATGTTTATGTTATTATGAATTTAAGTGGCTCCCAATATTTGTGAGATATTAGATGGTACAATTAAAAAGAATAATACAAAACATATGTGCATTGTAGAAAATATAGAAAACAACCAATTAATGTTTTTTTTTTTTATTGTTTTGCTGGTTTTGTGGTTTTATTTTAACAGCCATAATATCACCACCAATAAAAATCACACAACATTTTTGGTATGTGGCTTTCTCAGTCCTTTTTTTTATAAATAATATTCTTTACATTATGTTAATTTTATTCCTTGAGGCACATATTCAGGTGGCATCTGGGATACAATTGTTTCCTCGATGAGCAAGTGTCTTTTCCCATATACTAACACTGATATGTAAAGGGTCATGGTTTCTTTTGTATATAGCTTTGAGTCTGTAAAAGCAGAAAGTTAGAAAATGAAGTCGACATTCAAAAACAAGAAAAAGAGTGGGGTTGGAGAAGGATGGAAGAAGGTAAGAAATGGAAAGATTCGAAGCTCTGGGGGTTTTGATTACAATCTTTGTGTTCCCTCATTCTACTTTGAATTCCAGCCTCCTTAACACGTTTGATTTTTTTTAGTGTTTTCTTTAGTTATAATAACTCTAAAGTCTACCAAACATATTATAAGCTAGTTAATTTGAATCTCCTACTAGTGAGCAAAAGACTTTTGATTAATAAAAATACCATATATTCAAATCTGTATTTTGTTCTTTTTGTTCCTCAGGTATTACTACTCATACCCAATATTTCTTAGCTTCTAAGTTTGATTGATATCAGGAAAGTTCAGGAGTAGACTTTTAGTCTAAGCATTGTAACAGAAGTGGTTCCCTTCTATTAAAATAAATGTGTAAATTTTCATAACATTGTTTTATGATAGTTTAATTAATCTTCTCCATATTACGGGACAACATTTACCAATTAGAAATAATATTGAAATGGATACTTGCTTATATTGCTATTTCCAGGTTAATATCACAAGATAGATTCTCAAAAGTGGGATTGATGTGTCAAGAGGATAAGCATTTTAATGGTTTTAAATTTCTATTGACGAATTGCTTTCTAAAATGAATGAACTGATTTATTCTCCAACCGGAACTATTTTCAACATCAAGTAGTATTGCTTTTTCAATATTTCTAATTTAGAAAGTGAAAACTGATAACTCATTGATGTTTCAATTTGTGTTTACTTGATTACCAGTGAGGTTAAACATCTTTATATATGTTGTGCCATTTAATACATCTGACTTATTTGTATAAAATCAAATACATTCTTAATGAGAAAAACTTCTCATATACTCACTTTGTATAATACAAGTTAATAGACAGTTACCCAGAACCTTAAGATATGAATGTTAAAAATATCAAACTTATTTCTTTTGTTAATAGCACTAAAATTTTTTTCCTACATTTAAACATTGGTTACAGGGAATTTCCATGCAAATTTTTAAACATACTACCTATGCTGGAGTTCCTTGAGCAAAGATGCATTGTTAAAATATTCTCTGACATATGTAGATGAACTGTAGTGGTTATTTATTCAAGAGTGAACAGACTAAATGCATTTTGGGGCTCTCTCCATTATCACAGGCATCTTAGTACTAAGAAAAGCATCATTCCCTGTAGCAGGTTTTTTTTTTTTTTTTTTAAATCACTCTCCCTCCAAATAGCAGTGTGACTTTTGACACTTTCAGGCAGATAAAGAACTGAAGTCACAGTAGGTAGCCATGAGAGTCTAAAAACATTGAGCAATGGGTCTCCTCATTGGTGGGAGGAAATTAGTAACTAAAGCCCTTGAAACCATGGATCAAGGGTGGTGATGTGCTACAGGGAATCTATGAGCAAGCTTCTTTCTTTTGTATCTCTCAGGGGACATCGGTACAGAGTGTGATCTGTTGAAGTCAATAGAAACCATTGTGAAAGTAGTGTGTATAGGTGGATTTAGATGGATCTAAGATCTAGCTAAAGGGAAAATAAAATATGTGTTTAAATCTATGGTAACTGCTTCCAATATTGTTGGAAAAAAAAAACTTCGTAGATATCCAACCAAATGAGAATAACAACAAAATTCACAAATGTACAAAATCATATATTTTGTTTCTGAAATGATCTGGTTGTAAAATAATTTCATTTCAGGAATAATAGAGAAGACATATGCTTTCTCTTCTGACTTGATGGAAAATGACAGTCTCCATTGCATCATAATTGACAAAGTATGCACAATGATATACTAGAATGCCAAAAGTGTACAAGCAGATATGCAGCTGAATTCAAGTCCAGATCAACCAAATTTTAATTTATTACAGGTTGGAAGCTACCATTCTGCTGATACTCAGGTGGATCTTAAGAATTTTTCTATCCATCATTCTCTTAACCTGAGTTCTCCTCCCGGACCCACTACTTTTTCTGGACAGGAATAAGAACAGCACAAGAGAATGGCTATTAAGCTGAAAACAATGTAGGAGATAAGGCTTAAAATTAATTGAGAGAAGAAAACTTTAGTGAATTATTCCTGACCATTTTCATTTTCTCACTCCCCCAAAACCAAATTTCAGCTCCCTTAGCAAACACATCCAAGTTACCATTATGCACACACCCACATACATATATACAAACTTGTTTTTACCGCTAAGTCTTGATCTGTCCGTTCTAGACACGATTTTTTGATTTCCAGTATTGAGAGACAATTTTATCTCATATCATCTCTTCTCTCCCACCTCATCTTTCATGAACTTTGATACATCTATTTCCAGTTTAATCACTAATCAGTGGTGACTTGATTGTAACCATGTAAATGTTGTCTCATAAAGAGCCAGAGGTTATAATGTAATTATGTTTCCCCTTGAAACCATGATTGTCTTTCTGTCTTTCCTGATTTAGTTCCCTGTTTCTCATTATCAACCCTTTCTAAATGTCCAATTATATTATCTGTTTTATTTTTGTACCCCACAATCCTCCTTCTAAAAATTCAATGTTCTCTTACCCTAAACTGGACTTACTTTTCCCAGACTTGCTCAATGACTGCTGCTACCCAGATTTTACTTTTGTTGCTATATTAGGTTTGATCATTTTTTTCTATCTAGATGTATATTTAATTATTTTTATCCTCTTATTTTACAAAAGCATATTTTGAAATGGCTCTTTAAGAAAAAATGGGTAGGAGTTAAATTTCCTGAGTCCTTACATGACTGCCAATGTATATAATCTGTCTCATATAATGGATTGGCAGTTTGCCTGGGCATGGAATTCTGGATTGGCAATCATAGCGGTATGATTCTTACCGCTCTTTAGATGACATATATAGTAAGTTTCTCCATTTATCAGAATTTGGAAATTTCACAATGATTTTTTCTGTCTTTGAGTATTTATTTTTCATTTATTTCCCTGAACACTTTCTGTGACTTACCTCTCTGAAGATGCATATCCTTCAGTTCTGGGGCCTCAAGTTGTATTAGTTCTTTTTCTTTCTTTTTTTTTTCCAAGTGTGAAATGCAAATTATTGAGGAAGGACTGAAAGACAGGAATTGACAGTAGGAGAATGTACTTTGTTTTGTGTGGAACAAATTGTTCGAGATTAGAAAAATGTGTTCTCTTTGATTGTAACTAATGCCATTTGCTTCTGTACCCGTGCTTGCTTTTAGTTGTTTGTTAAACATAGGAGTAAGAGCAGGAGTGACTCCATGACAAGCTGAATTTCCTGAAATAGGCCTAAGTTTCAGTTTCCCCTGAAATCGAAACACAGACCAAAACTGGTGCAGGCGCGAAAATTGAAAATCCTGAGGCTTGGAGCCAACCAATCAGGAGTCAAAACAATCTGCCACTTTCAAAGGAACCAATGGACTAAGGGGGAGGGGCGATGGTGTGCCCAGCGTGTCATGTGGAACCTGCGTGTCTTGTGCCACCAGTGTGTCATGTGCAAAAGAAAGTATAAAAGCTTCACTGTTACCCCAGGGCAGGGTCCTAGTTCATAGGGGAGGCCACTGCGTTGGTGCTCTGGGACTTGGACCCTAGCTCGAGCTAGCAAATAAACTCCTTTGCCATTTGCAGCCTCGGTAACTCTGCCTCTCTGTTCCGGGGACTGAGGGGAACCGGCTCTTACAGGACGAGTTAAATTTACACAACAGGAGCAATACATTCTCCATAGATGATGAACGGACCTCCCATTGTAACAAGAGGGTCTGTATTGTTTCTTTGATGACTTTCTGCCTTCTACGTTGCCTATTTTCACTCACTGGAGTTACTAATGTTCTCACATTAGAACTCTTGGATTGATGTCATTCCTGTATCTCTTTTATCATATTTTCATTACATTCTCTTTTTATTCCAATATCAAAGAATTTTAATTGGTTTCCTCTTTGATTAAAATAATTCTAAGTATTTTAATTTGTGTTTCATTTCAGAAATTATAGATTAAATTTCCAAGAGCTTGTTCTTGTTCTCTGTTCTATTTTTGGTGTAATATTTTCCTCCATCCTCACATCCATACACAGTTTTTCCCTTTTAGTATACTACATAGTTTCTTATTTCTATAAAGTTATATTTTCAGTGTTGTTTATTAGGAGTATCTCTAAACTGGAGGCTTTTCTTAAAAGTCAGATATTCTCCAGCTATGTTTTAATTTAGAAATGAAAGATTGTTTGGGTGTCCTGTGTATATGGGTGTGCCGTGATATCTAGAGGGGTTTGCTTTAATGTACATGGATAGGTTCCTGGATATTTCTTTGAGGATTCTAAATGCCAGATAAAGAAGTATTTCTTTCATTCTTTTATCTGGAAAAGAAACTTCAGAACTTCTGCCTAAAGACATATAACCTGACACTGGGGAAAAAGTGTTGTAATATCTTCCATATATAGATTTGATTTTAATTCCACTATTTTCAGTCTTTTGTTGTTGTTATTCCTGACTTTTTATACCAAGTATTTAATATCTTCAAAATTTCCTTTTTTTTTGTTTTTGTTTTTGTTTTGGTTTCTTGGGTTGGGGACAAGTTGATTGTCTTTTTTCTTTCCAGTAATCCATTCTAGGCTGTGTAGCTTCTTTTACCCAGCCATTTCAACTAACATCTCATGCTCTACATATCCTCCAGAAGCACACTGAAATCTTCAGTACACTTTTATACACTGTCATTCTTCTGCTTTTCATTGATTTATATTATGGGCTTCTTGTTCCTTTACTTTTATTATTGTAGTTCCTCTGTAAGGATAAGAGATGTGCATGTGTAGTCACTCCATCATTTTTTTTTTTTTTCCATTAGAAGTTCTTCATTGTACATTGTTTTTTTCAAAAAGCAAGATGGGAAGAGTCAAACTTTTTTTTTTAACAAATGTAAACATGAGAAAGAAAACCTTATCTAGAACCTTTGAGAGTTTATTGTCTAAGCATTGTATTTTATTTTAGTTGGTTTAATGTCCTAGTATACCTCTTCATAAACCTGTCAGTTTTTTAAAGAATTATCACATTATTTCACATCTTTTTGCTTTCTGCTCCGATTACCTCCTACTGATTCTTCAAGATGCAGCATATACAGTACCTCCCAGGAAACCTTTTATGATACTTAGTATGCATTAAATAATCTTCCTCTGTGATCCAATTGCATACTGCTTGTATTTTATTGAATTTTATATGAATTCATCTGTTTCACCAACTATGTTGAAATCCTTATCTTTTTTTGTCTATATTTTCCAAGCACCTAACACAGCTTTTAACCAGAAGTAGGAGTAAAATGTACTTTTAGATATTTATCAAATGGGTAAATGAATAAAATAACTCTGCTTTTTATAATTTGTGTTCAATATGATCCAGCAGTATAATGTAGTTGGCAAAAATATTACTGCCATCTTAACTTAAAGAAAATATATTTGTAAAAAAAAAAGGTAAAAGTTTGGTATAGGTCCAATCATATTTAGAAAATTGTACTTACTTCTGGAAATGAAAATGTAATGGAGATATTAAAATATACAATGTTGTTATATTAGGAAATGGAAGAGCATGCTATAGGAATGTCTGAAAATAATGTCAAAAGAAGAGCAGTTAAAGGAAATAAGAATTTTCCATATGACACATTGAAAGTTGTGAGACATGATGGATATTCTTAAGTATGTGAAGAGTTGTGGTATGGTCATAGAATTAAATTTTTTTGGAATTTAACTTCAAAAGAAAACCTAGAGGAGTAGGTAGTAGAATTTTGGTTTAATATGAGTAACAACTCCCCAGCTAGAATACGTTCGTTCATGAAGGATTCTACATCTCTTGGAGGTTTCAGGGAATTTTTCTGCACATTGTCAGAAGTTGGACGGTAGGACATCTAAGGAGTGCTTCAGTATCAAATGTGTTCACTGTTACAGTGGACTAAAAGAATTTAGCTGAACTAAAACCAAATAGCAGAATTAATGAATCATAAAGTGAAGTCAATCTACACACAGAAAACATATAGTAAAATTTTAATATTCAAAAATATGCTAGTCAAAACAATGAGAATAAATTATCATCAAAATTAAAATTACTAGAAACCCTTTTGAGCTACTAGTTTATCTCTTGTAATCCATGATGCATTTTTGGCTCACAATAGTCATTATTTAATCCATATATAACTTGAAAATTTAAGTATTCTTACTTTTACCAGATGATGTTAAAAAGCTTTAAAGCCTCAAAGAACTAAATAAATGAATGATCAAATTAAATAACTATCCTAATCCTGCCCAGATGATGAGTGAATTATAATACTTAGACTTTATGTGTTTGCTTTAAAACTGTAGTCCCCACCCTGCGGGCCACAGATCAGTGCCAGTCTGTGGCCTGCTAGGAATGAGTGGCAGGTGAGGGAGCGAACTTCATGCATGTATATTTACAACTGCTCCCCATCATTCGCATCAGCACCTGAGCTCCACCTCCTGTGAGATCAGCAATGGCATTAGATTCTCATAGGAGTGTGAATCCTACTGTAAACTGTGCATGCAAGGGATCTGGGTTGTGGCTCCTTATGAGAATCTAAAGCCTGATGATGTGAGGTGGAGCTGAGGCGGTGATGCTAGCACTAAGCAGCCGCTGCAAGTACAGATTATCATTAGCAGAGATGTTTGACTGCACAATAAATATAACGTGCTTGAATCATCCCGAAATCATCCCCCCGGCCCCTGGTCCATGGAAAAATTGTCTTCCATGAATCTGGTCCCTGGCGCAAAAAAGGTTGGGGACTTCTGCTTTAAAACATAGCATTCACAGGACTGACATAAATGTATAATAGCTAAAATTATTACATTTTACTATGTAATTTAATTGTTACATTTAAAACTGCATGATAAAAGGATAATGATTCGGAGTGACTTCCATTTACAACCTTCTAAGTCCATGTAAGACAAGCACCAACTCCGTATCTCCTTTTATGATCTCAGAAAAAAATATGCTAACTACTTTAATTCATTATTGGACCTTAATATGATTAAGAATGCTTTTCTGCCTGTTTGTACTAGAAGAGTTAGCTGAGTTTACATCTCTCCTGAGTTACTAAAAACATACAACCACTCTTTGTTCAATTACTCCTAAAAACATTTCTCAAAAATGTGTCGCTATGTATTAAATTGTGTCTATTACTTCAAACTACAAAGACAGAAGTTTCTAAGTTCAATTTAAATTATTCATTACACTTAGGACATATTTGGTACTTGAATTTTTCTTGTAATTATATACAATATGAGTAATCTATGTGTATTTGGCACTTGAATTTTCTTTTGATGACCCACATACTGAGTTCTACATCTGAAGAACATTTGGCAGAAAAAGCTTCTCTCTGAATTTTGATTTTTGTAGATAAGAGTCTGCACAAATCATACAGGGTTACAATATAGAGGCAGATGTTTGTTATAAACAGTTCAATCCTATACCCTGCCACTGTCTACTTTCCCTTCCATATATCATCACCAAAAATAACAAGATAATAGAAAACAAGTTTTGATTCCAGAATGATTTTGGTTGATGATGATGAATGAAGCAGAATAGACAGCCTGATTTTCATAAGTTAAATTGAACTTGCAATGCCAAATGCAGCAACAGCAAAAAGATTAGCAGACATGACAAGGGAAAAGAGAAGAATTTATGTGCAAACACATAACACCATTTGACAAAAAAAAAGGAAGTTATGAAAATGTACAAATGCACAGATACTGAAATGTTGGCAGAAAAGGAAAAAACTAAAAATACATGATCTGATGTTGGAAGCAATTGTTACAGAGAACCAGGGCCAAGTAAATAGAGCAAAATAGTTTTAGGAAATTATTTTATTTTATTTGGGCTATATAAGAAATCTTACTTTGGATCTTTCGGCATTCAGTACAAGCAATTATAAAAGACCACACTACCTAGTATCCAAAGGAAAAAATAGCATCAGGTATCATCCGTGAATACTTTAACATATAGAATAAATATTTTCCGTTATTCATCTGTCAGCCTTTTTGAAGCGAAAAGAATCTCAACTGTCTTGACACTGTCTTGAGGCTACACTATGAAGAATAAAAAAACAGATATTGTTTTTCATTGGCTGTTCCAAGCAGCTGTGATATTAATTCGTTCCTCTACTTTGTGGCTTCTGAAGAGGTAAACTGAAAAATTAATATCAAAATGATTTTAAGATGCAAATTTTAATCTAAAGATTCTGTACATTTTGCTCTAATAATGAAATTGTTTAGTTTGTTTATCAAATAATTTGGATCAAAACAAATCTATGAAATTACCTTTATCTCTATATAAAACTGACAACTGCTTTTGTCTTAATCAATGCAGGCTAAGTTGATACTACTTTTGTTTATGATTCTTCCACAACAAATCCAAGGTTAATGGAATATTTAACATACCTTTAGTTGTACACTCTAAAGTGATTTTAAGAGTATAACAGATTGTTCTCTGAAATATTGATTTCAATTGTTAAGATATCAAATTTGATTTGTAACAGCAGAAATTGTGAATTAATCTCAAGAAAATATCCTAATATCTAAAAATCATCATCTCAGAAAGACAAATTATATATAGCGTACAAGATGAAAAACAGAACAAAGCAAAACTGGAAGCAAGTGTTGAAGAATATTCAAATCAATCTCATGTTATTGTATATTATACGTTTCTAAAAATGTTGTCTAAAGAAAAAAAATAAAAAAAAATTAATGAATTTAAATATCATAAGTTGTAAGTGGGGAGACATGTTAGAGAAATGAAAATGTAAAACACAAAATGCCTAAATGAAATTTAGAAAAGTCACCTTTTTTGAAACATATTTCTTTCTTTTTTTTTTTTGTTTAAAATCTTAATTATCTTTATTTGTGATTCTAGAATTAGGCAACACTTCATTCCATAAAATAGAATAAGTATTTCAATGAGCCAAGCAGAGGAAATTGGTTTTATAGACCAAAAATATTATTTCTTAAAATAATATCTCTTTCAATTAAACATAGCATCAACTTCTGGTTTTGATCATAAGAGAGTAATTGGGACTATAATCTTCCTTCCACTGTAAACGATAAAACTGAAAAAAAAAATACATGCAACTTTTGTCAGAGGTTATATAACAGGTAGCATAGGACTGTGTTTCCTCAGACAAGGGAAACAAATGAGATTAGAACTAAAATTGATGAGCGTCTCTGTCAAGTGGCACTTTCTGTATCACAGCACAATGAGTTATAGCTCAAGAAGGAAACACAATACACTTGAGCTTTGAACAATACAGGGGTTGGGGCACCATCCCCCTATAAGTCGATAATTAATGTATAACTTTTTACTCCCACAAAACTTAACTACTAAAAGCCTACTGGTGACCAGAAGATTTATTGATAACATAAGTAGTTGATTAACACATATTTTATATGTTATACCTATTATACACTATTCTTACAATAAAGTAAGCTGTAGAAAAGAAAATGCTATTAAGAAAATCGTAAGGAAGAGAAAATATATTTACTATTCATTAAGAGGAGGTGAATCACTATAAAGGTCTTCATCCTCATTGTCTTCACATTCAGTGGGCCAAGGAGGATAAGGAAGAAGAGGGGCTTGTCTTGCTGTCTCAGGGGTGGCAGAGGTGGAAGAAAATCTGCGCGGAAGTGCATCCTCACAGTTCAAACTCGTGGTGTTTATGGGTCAGCTATAGTCTTAGGAGGCAGATACAATAATTTGTGACTACAGGGGCAGCTGCCTTTGAGGTACAGTGTACTGGAGTGAAGGGAATACATAAGAACGATTACAGAGATCCTCATAAAACCTCTTTGTCTTTAGTAGAATACTAAGCTGAGCATTCTTAGGAATGGGCTTCATAAGACATGGCAGAGAAATGCTGCCGGGGGCAGGAAACCGGACAGAGGTTTTGAGGGTCACACAATGCTGAGAGACATTGGTTGAATTAATCAGAAAAGAGACAGTCTTCTAAAGATTCCAGGCATTGCGTGATGTCCTGAAAACCTGCACCTTAGGAAATTTGTTGAATAAAAATTAAAAGTAAGGTTCAAAAAACTATAATAATTCATTAGCAAATTAACTGGTCACCAAAACAAAATGTACCACTCTCCAAAAATAAATAAAAATTAATAAATAAATCAAATAAAATACAAACTCTTAAAAATGTGAGAGATATAATATTTAGCATAAAATTAAAAAAAAAAACTAGACATTCAGAGAAGTAGGAATGTGATCTATATGGGGAGAAATGAGTCTATTGAAACTAAAACCAAGAAGATCCACATGGTGAAATAAATAGAAAAAGATAAAAAATTAGAAATTTATAAATTTTTCATGGACTTGAAAGAAAACAAACTAAAAAATAAAGCTAGAGTGGATATGTTAATATCAGACACCATATACTTTAAGAAAAAATGTTGCTAGAGATCAAGAGCATTTTAAAATGATAAAATAGTTGATCCATCAGGAAGATTTAACTCTAATAAATTTACATGCACATAACAACAAAATCTCAAAATGCAAGAAGCACACTGACAGCACTGAAGAGACAAATAGACAGTTGAAGACCAAACTTTGCAGACTTCAATATACCACTTTAAATATCAGAACTAGGCAGATCAACGATAAAATAGAATCCTTAAACAAAACTATAAATCAACTCTACCTGACGGACAACTATAAAATACTAACTTGACCACAGCAAAATACCCTTTACTCTCAAGTAAACATGGAACATTGTCCAAGATAGACCATATACAAAGTCATAAAATAAACAAATAAGTTTAAGAGGGTTGAAATCAAAGTTTATTCTCTAATCCCTATGAAAGGAAGTTAAAAATCAATAACAACAAGAAATTTAAGAAATTTATAAATACTTGGAAAATAAAACTACAGATTCCTAAATAGCCAATGAGTCAAAAATAAATCATAAAGAAAATTAGAAAGTATTTTAAGATGAAAAAATAAAGGCAGACAGCGTGCCTGGCTGTTGTCACCGGGACAATGGGTGTCACTGGCACTGTGTGACTTTGGACTTTGGACTTGCTCACCACCGTTTGGACATGGTTTTTTCAAACTATAAAGGTCTTATTAACACAAAGTTATCCAAAAAACTTCTCTTAAACATTCTCCAGACATAATAGCCAAAGAAATAAGACAAGAAACACAAATGAGAAATATATGCATTTAAAAAGAACTTATCAGAAGTTCTAAGATGGCAGATAGGAAGCAACATGCACAATGCTGTTCTTACAGAAAAGATAGAAAGTAGCACAAAGATATTCACATTTAGATTGATCATGGCAAGTGAGAGTGAGAACATGGGTAATCAAGAGAGAGAGGATGAGAGTGAAGTGAAAAAGAGAGAAGTGAGACAATCTGCTCAGCAGGATTGGAGGCACGTGAGAAGGCACTTGCATGTGGGGATGGGACAGAGCAGAGAACCCCAGCATTGCAACCAGAGCAGCAGGAGGGCCCCTGCACCGATACAGAGAGCTGATTGGAGGCTGCACAGCTGCATTGCTCCAGAGAGAAGGCACAGCTAAATTTTGAGCCCTGGATGCTGCTGCTGGTACCACTGTGACATCCCAGCCCCAGAGCACTACTTCTACCCACAAGGACCAGATCTGTAACTGTTACCTCCATCATTGCCCCTGCTGGCAAGGGAGGGAGCAAGGAGTCCTGGAGTTCACTTGCACCCCATGGGCAGGTAACATGCAACCCCATCTCATCTGCATTCCTCACAACATGGGCCCTCCCTGCCACAATGGCCCATGACAACCAAAGGGGAATGAGGGAGATGCAGTGGAGCAGCTGTGTTAAAGGATCACACTGCATCCACCCCTCTCCTCCCTGACCAAGCTTCCAGAGTAGAACTCACACCACTCAGGGACCCATCCCTATCTCACAGAGCAACAGAGGTCTCAGCAGAGGAGAACAGATGCATTATATCTGCTATCTGTTCTGAGCTGAGAGAAGA
Source organism: Avahi laniger (assembly GCA_963575035.1). NCBI lineage: Eukaryota > Metazoa > Chordata > Mammalia > Primates > Indriidae > Avahi > Avahi laniger. Next base: position 16,076 of record CAUYSK010076249.1, read on the forward strand.
GGCCCCAGATGAGAAGAAATAAATATAAAAACCCTGGCAACATGAAAAATAGGCTGTCTTGACTTGCCCAAAGGATCATAACAGTTCTCTGGTAATGAACTCCAACCAAAAGGAAATTGTGAAATACAGACACAGATTTCAGATTATGAATGACAAGTAAAATGAATGGGATTGAGGAGAAGGTAGAAAAAGATCACAAAGAAACAAAAAAATTTAGGATATGAACAAAAATTCACTAAAGAGATGGATAACATAAAGAGATAATAGAACTTAAAGAAACAGGAGTCACTTAAGAAATTTTAAAATACAGCAGACAATTTTAAAAACAGACTAGACCAAGCAGAAGAAAGAATTTCAGAACTTGAAGAGAAAGTTTTAAAATTAACCCAGTCAGTAAAAAAGGTAAAACAAAAAAAAAAAAAAAGAAAGAAAGAAAGAAAAGAAAAAAAGAAGAATGAGAAAAATATAGAATTATACAAAGCAAAGTAATACAAAAATCATAGGTATCCCTGAGGGAGAAGAAGAAAAAAGCAAAAAGCATGTAAAACCTATATGAGGGAATGACTGAGGGAAACTTACCTGGTAACACTAGAGATTTACATATGCAAATACAAAATGGACATCAAACTTCCGGAAAATTCATAGCAGTTAGGACATCTCCAAGACACATAGTCACTGGCCAGGTCAAAGTCAAAGTGAAGGAGAAAATTCTGCAAGCTGCAAGATAAAAGCAATAAGTTAGTTACAAAGAAAACCACATTGCGGCTGGGCGCGGTAGCTCACGCGTGTAATCCCAGCTCTCTGGGATGCCGAGGCGGGAGGATTGTTTGAGCTCAGGAGTTCGAAACCAGCCTGAGCAAGAGTGAGACCCCCATCTCTACTAAAATTAGAAAGAAATCAATTGGACAACTAAAAATATATAGAAAAAAATCAGCTGGGCATGGTGGCGCATGCCTGTTGTCCCAGCTACTTGGGAGGCTGAGGCAGTAGGATTGCTTGAGCCCAGGAGTTTGAGGTTGCTGTGAGCTAGGATGACGCCACGGCACTTTAGCCCAGGCAACAGAGTGAGACTCTGTCTCAAAAAAAAAAAAAAAAGAAAAACACATCAAACTAACAGTAGACCTCTTGGAAGAGGCATGAAGCCAGAAGGAATTGGGGTCCCATGTTTAATCTTAAAGAAAATATCCACTGCCAAGAATTTTGTGTCTTGCAAAATGAATTTTCATAAATGAAGGAGAAATAAAATCTTTTCCAGACAAGCAAACACTAATGATATTCATCACCACCAGACCTGGCCTAGAGGAAATGCTTAAAAGTTCTCTATACATGGAACAGAACAATCAATAGCCAATGGTGTAAAAATATCTAAAAGTTAAAGTACAAAACTCTTATAAAACAGTAGCACAAGAGATAAAACAAAGCAACTAGGTATCATTCAACATGATGAACAGAACTGTATCTCACATATCAATAGTAACATTGAACATAAATGGTCTTAATCTTCTGCATAAAAGATACAGACTGACAGAAAGAATAAAAAACATATACAACCTAAATACCTGCTGTCTACAAGAAACTCATCTAACTCACTAGGATGCTCACAAACTCAAGGTAAAGGGATGGAAAAAGTATCCCATGAAAATTGACACTAAAATTGAGAAGGTACAGCTATTTTCATATAAGATAAAATAGACTTCAAATCAACAATGGCAAAAATAAAAAGGACAAATGCAGTTTTTATATAATGATAAAGCAATTCAGCAAGAGAATATAGCAATCCTAAATATATATGGATCTAACATAGAAGCTTCCAATCTCATAACACAAATTCTACCAGATCTAAACAAAGAAAAAAATAGTAGCATCATAATTGCCAGGGACTTCAACACTCCACTGACAGAACTGGACACATATTGAGGTAGAAGATCAAGAAAGAAACACTGGATTTAAATAAGACTCTAGAACAAATGGGCCTAATAAATGTTTAAAGAAAAAAACACCTGAAAACTATATGATATACATTTTCTTTTAATCAGCACATGGGACATTTTCCAAGATAGATCATTTGTTAGCACACAAACCAAGTCTCAGCAAATTAAGAGACACTTAAATCATACCATATATTAATATTTTCTCAGATCACATAGGAAAAAACTACAAATGAATTCCAAGAGGAACTCTCAAATCCACACAAAGTCATGGAAATTAAACAACCTGCCACTGAAAGATTCTAGAATCAATGACAAAATTAACATGGAAATCAAAATATTTTTCAAACTGTACACAAGCAGTGGGGGGGACAGTAGATACGACTCTCCAGCTTAGCTACAGGAGTAGCTCCTTGATGAAGTGCGGCTGCTGACAGGATTCCCAGTTAGGCGAAGCCAGTTTGCAGAGCTCTGTATTGCAGCAAGACTACTGGAGGCTCTGCAGTTAGGCGGACCAGCAAGGATGCTGGGGGTGACCAAGGGCTAACCACTGAGATTCATGTGTGCCAATGGCTAAAAGCCCTCCTTTATATTATTTTTTCTTACTATTCCTAGATAGTCTAGCCATGTCAATTCCCCCATTATTCTGCATGAGCTGAAACAAAAGTGAACTTTTTGGGTCATATCCTGAGATGCTGTGGAAATTGGACATTTACCTCAATCTCTCTATACGCTGTGGGAGAAATTACAACTCAAGAGATTCCTTGACACCGAGCTCTGACAATGTGGGGGAAGGGTGATGTGGATAAAGTTAAGTGTTCATCTTATTCTTTTTAGTGTGTGTTTTTTTTCTTATTATTTCTTCTACCACAGTTGTGCAGTAATCTTTCCCCAAGGTTTCAAAATTCTCACATAGACATCCTAATTCATGGATAGTTATTTAATCATTGTTTCTGTTGAAAGGGACTAGAGTTTAGGACCTCTGATTCTGCCACCTTGCTGATGTCTCATATCGTATTTAGGTTACTTTTGATTGATTCCTTGTTACTCTATAGTAGTTTCTAATGCTATTGAGATTATCTTTGCTACTATGATTTAAACTGATTATTACTGATACATAAAAATCAACTTAATCTTGCATATTACATTTTATTCAGACACTTTACTAGATTTCGTCGATTATAATAGTCTTAAAAACTTTAATTGTAAAATATAAAATATCTGAAAATAATGATTATTGATCTTTTTTCTCAATTATTTATAATGATTTTTTCTTACATTTCAGAATTAGCTATAACATTAAAAACAGTGTTGATCATTAATAATTTTGGAAGTTTCCTCTTAAAATTTTTTATTTGAATTTAATTAAAATATTTCTGTTACTTTCATAACTAGGAGTTTTTTGGTTTTAGATATTCTTATCTTTAAAATATTTAGAATGTTTTTGTATTTTTAATTAGTATTTTAATAACATAAAAACGTAAAGCATATCTAAGTGCCTACATATTTTCTATTTTAATTTGTTGCCAAATTTCCTAATGCGACACATTCTAGCATGCCTTAAATAAATTTACTTGTTTACGTTATATTTCAGGAATATACTATAAATAATTAAATAATGCAGGATGTTCGTAACTATGTTCATTCAAGAATTTGGGTAATTTTATTGGTTTGTTATGTACAAGTTCAGATTTTCTTATCGTGTTTATACTAATTTCAAAAAATGAATCATTAAGTATGTGTATTTCACTATCTAATGAAATATTTGAATGATATTAACATATGTAATATATATATACACACTTCACTTTTTAGAATGTGTTTTTTCTACAAATATATCTTGGATTTGGGCCATTAATATTATTTTATTTAATGCTAGATAGAAGCACAAAATACTAGTATACACATGAAAGGTATAGAGAAGAAAAAATACAATCTTTTATGTACCCACCTCTCAGCTAAAGAGCAATAACATTAGCAATAACCAAAAATAAAAACAAAAAACAAAAAAATTAGCAATAACTCAGAAGTCCTACCTTACCGTGATTCTCCTTTGCCTTGGCTTTTTCTTTGTTAAAAGAGGTAAACAAAAATGGATGACTCCTTTAAATATTTTTCCTACACTCTTTGTCATGTTAAGCTTGGTCAGTAAAGGGCACTGGAGAGTTACACAAGAGTGAGAAGTCCTTCCCGTTAGCTTGCTCAGCAGGTCCTGCTGTGCATACATGCAGCCTCTCCAGTGCAGAACTCCTACAGGTACAGAGCCAGCAACAACAGGAAGCCAGTGGCTTCCCCTGGTCTCACCACTCTGGTGGTTTTGTATCAGAGCATCTATGATGAGATTCATCCCCCTGAACAAATTTTCCAGGGACCCTGGGTGGTGGATTTCTGGTAGGTTCTACCAGAGTGGCACTACCTCTGTTTTGCCATTTAGTGAGCCGTGACTATGTCCTGTTCTGTCCTGTCCAACAAAATCTAGCTCTCACTTTAGGGTGGTGTATGTCTCTGTGTGGGGGTCTGTGTCTAAGTGTGTGTACAGGGGCTCTCCACGGACACTCAGCCTGCTCCTTATATCTGCTATTCCTACATTCTTTAGAGTTCTCTTTACTTCTTCCTACCCAACACTTTTGTAATTCCCTGTTTTAGTCAATAATTTTTTATAATGACTTTCACTGTTCAGACTGTAAATTCTCTTTTCTGATTGGAATCTAATAGCATGTATTGCTGTATTTCATTCAATTTTACTGCTGTAGTCATTCATAAATGACCACCTCATAACTTTTTATCCATTCTCCTATTGATGGATATTTGAACAATGCTCCTGGTACATATTTCTGGCACACAAATATAAGCATTCTTCTGGAGTATGGAAGAGTTTCTGGGTTGTAATGTATTCATAGCTTTAGATTGTTATAGAAACAGCCAATTGTTTATCAACATGATTGTGCACTTCCGCTAGCAGCACACAAATGTTCACTTGCTTCTTATTTTACCGATAGATAGTATTGTCGAACATTTAAAAAAATTGTCAATCCAATTGCTGCAAAATGGTATTTTGTTGGTATTTAGTTTCTATTTTCCTGACAAACGATGGCTGTTAGTTATTTGTGTTTTCTCCTTTAAATAACCATTCCTGTGTTTTACCGATTTTTCTATTGTGCTGTTTGGCTTTTATTGTTGATTTGAGCAAACTCTTTTTATTCTGGAATCAATTCCTTTTAAGGTATGTACGTTATAAATACATTTTCAGTGACTTTTCTTTACTTACTTTAGAGCACATTTGAAGAAATGAAAAGCTTAATTTTAAAACAATGATATTTATCATCTTTATGATTTAATAGTATCAGAAAGATATTATTTTACATTGTCTTCTAAATGGCTTTTCTTTCCTGTTTTAAGCTACATGGATTTTTTTAACCTATGTGGATTGCTTTTAGTTTTAACAATTTTTTTTCATCTTAGCAATAATTGTCCCAGTACCACATATTGCTACATTTTCCACATGGAAATAAACTGAAAGCTCTACCATAAATAAGATTTCTATGCATTTATGGGTCTGTTCCTGATTTCTCTTTTCTATTCTCTGATTTTTTTATTATAATACCTATAATACACTGTCTTAATTAATCTTTGATTTTCTAAGGAGAGTGTCCATCCATTTTACTTCTTTTCAAAAATTCTTAGTTTTTTTTGGCTGGTTAGTCTTCAATAAAGAATTTTAATTTTTTTGAAAATTTTCATGAAAAACTCTGTTGGAATTTTGATCCAAATTGTAATAAATCTATATAGATGAATTATTGTTTTCTATAAGGTACTAGATATTTTCAAGCAAATTTTATAGGTATGTAGATCTTCTTTAGGTAGAGATTAAGAATTATTTAAACTTTATAAATGCCTTGGTTTTCCCAGTATCTTTTAACTATTATTTATCTTGAAGTTGTCTCCTCATAGATAGGTGAGATTTTTTTTTTGTCTCCCCAAGATTCTTTTCTTAAAACATAGCTTAAACCAAAATAATATCATGTCTACTTCTTACATGTTTGTCCTTTAGGACATAAACAACATTCTCTCCATGGGTTAAAATAATGAAAAACTTACTGTACCCTATTTGCTCTAACACTGTTAGAACAGAACATCTCTTGGGGAATTTCAGGAAGTGGAAAAGTAGATATTGACTAGTTCTGTAAGAATTTGTTCTAAAATTCTTTTTGACAAAATTTGCCTGAGATTGCACTTCAGTGCATTCATTGCAGCCCAAGTGGGGTAATGATTCTCTGTATAATTCCCCAGTGACTAAGCTGATCTGGTTTCTTGTATACCAGGTGAGAGTTGAATTCTATATTTGGAGAAAACTCGTAATTGGATAATATTAATTAGGGAATACGAATATTAGATGCTGAAAAATAGAAAAATGTATAACAACTTTTTGCAAATAACTTAAACCATTACATAAATGATTAGAAGGGAAATATAATGTCCTGAAAAGAGACCATTCATAAGAAAGACTAACATAAAATATAAATACAGTAGACAGTTCACCTATAGTTACAAATAAGTAGAAAAAAACTTTTTCTCTTGTAAGAGAACAAAAGCAAATATTACAAATCCATACTGTACCTTTTTATAAGGTGATTGCAATTTACTAACTATATGCAATATATATTGCTATTCAAGTAAATTCAATACATTTAATTAAAATAGCACAGTAATTTTGGCAATATATTGTAAAACTCATGAACCAAACTATATCCTTCCTCCCTTAGGATACGGAGAATTTAAGTCAACTATTGAAGGTAAATGCAATACTGAGTGGACTATTTTTTTTTCTGCTTAATAGTGAGTGGCTAGAAGTGATGCAACACCAGAAACTGACATCCTCACTTATTTCAATAGCCACGAAACATGCTCATTTTCAGGCAAGACATCAAAAATTTAAGTGGCACCCAAAAGCCTATTTTAATAATAAAGATTATTCTTTTGACCAAAATCTAAGTATGCTGTTTCCTGTAATTTAAATATAGATTATGTGGACTATAATACATTTGTAGATTTCATTGGGATATAATTGAAAGTTAGATATAACTATAAATATCAGAGACTTAGTTAATAGGTTCAAGTTCTAATGTGCTTTTTATATATGTATATATATTTGAGTGTGTGGATGTGTATATGTTTTGATTTTATTTATGAAAATGTTTACATTGAAAATACCTGATAAAAATCAACCTTTTATTTTTTAAATGCTGAAAACTGGGCCATTTCAAGTTTCCTCTATAGAAGTACCCTGAAAACTGAACAAAGTTAATTATATTCAACAGAGAAAGTAATCATAATTTCCATATACATTCCAGAAAACTATGATATCTATGTCACTTCCAGGAAATATTTCATGTGTTATAAAATTTGTTATTGCCAAATCAACAATGAGTTATTTTTGTAATTTGATAAAAAAAAATTGTGTCATGAGAAATAAATTGAATTAAAAAAATATTCTCTATGAAATGAACGTGTAAGCAACTTACTATGATCTAATAATAAACCTAGTAATAATGTATAAACCTAGTAATACCTAATGAAAGTATAAATCTAGTAATAATGGCAGTTTTATCTGTTTCTGACAAGGAACTAGGAGGTAGGTGAAACTATCTCTGGAACTTATTTTCCTGTAATAATTCTGTGTTTCATTTTTAAGTGTTAATTTATGTCATTTCTACAAGAGTAATTGCATATTATTCCACTCAACACACCCATCAGTCTAGTCATAAGTCAATTCAGTCAGATGCAGATATTTAATTAAATTTCTGGAGAAATTTTGGGAAGGTGAAAAAAAGTAGTTGAATTATTTTTTTTAACATAACAAATATTAATTAGTCAAAGAAATTACTTTCATTTCAAATGCTACAGTTACCTTCAATTGAATTATGAGCATTTTCTTAGTCAGGTCTATACACGTGTGGGAATTCAAGTATAATTAAGCCATGGTCCTTGACTGGAGTTAGAACTGTAGTAAAATGGGAGCACAGACCTCTAAGCAGACAGTTTCAACATACTGGTTCAAATAGGGATTTCTAGAGGAGATGACACTGATCGAAATCTTGAAGAGTGAAGAATACTTAACACAGTTGAATGGAATAAAGTCCATGAAAGAAGTTTTTGATTATTTCTTACTCAAGTACTTCATGTATTTGAACAAGATATTTGGATGGCTTCAAATATATTAGGTATTTGATAAATACTAATTTTTTAAAGAAGTAATTTGAGCAAAAAAATAAAAACAAGAGAAAACAGATGAATATGAAACAGTATAGCATACACAGTTTTACCATAAACTTCACATCAATAAATGTTTTACTTAAGATTGAAAGGGAAGACGACCATCCTCTTCGTGGAAAATCCTGTCCATCATAATTTCAACTGAATGCAGAGTTGAGCACAAACCTTTCTGACTATGGAATCTAGAACGACTGAGACCTTTGTGAGCAAGCTCAACTTCTCAGTCAAGAGTTACTGAATTCTTGTAAAAGTATCCACATAATGAAAGAGAAAGCACACCCAGGAAGATTTATAAGAGAGCTAATCACATGATCACAATAATAATTTAAAATACCTTCAGTAGAGAAAAATATTCTGATCGTGAATAAATAATTCATTAGAGATATTAGAAAGAAAATTTTAAAATTAATAATAATAAAACAATCCTTGAAAGATATGCTAAGGGAGAGAAGAGTACAATTGAATAATAAATTATTGATCGGAACTAATAAATCTTCAAAAATAAAAATAAAGGCAAATATAAAATAAAAGGGTAATGTTATAGAACAGATTAGAATATTTTCTTAGAGTGAGGATTGTTTCTGATGAAAGAATATATTAATACAAATACAATTCAATAGAATATTTTATAATTTTTTGTGAACTAAAAGATGTTCAAATGATGAAGCAAAATCGTGTCTGAAGTCCATTGTTTGGATGATTAATTTTATGTGTCAAGTTGGAAGATGTTTTGGATGAGATTAACATTTAAATTGACGACCACTTAGTGAGCATGTTGTCCTACATAACATAGGTAGGCCTCCTCCAATCAACTGAAGCCCTGGATAGAACAAAAAGCCGGATCTGCCCAGCAAGAGGGAATTCTCTACCATACTTCTTTCAAGTTCATATATCCCATTGGTTCTCCTGGATCTCAAACCTGCTGACCCACACTTCAGACTTGGATTTGCTTGTTTCCATAATCATGTGAGCCAATACCTTGTAATAAATCTATTCGTGTACATGCACATAGCAAATTAGTCCTGTTTCTCTGGACAACTCTGACTAATATAATCGCTTAAATCTAAAGTAAGTAAAGGAATCTAACTAATATCAGGATGAAAATAATGTAGGTGACAATCTGTTTCTTTTAGCTATACTAAAGTATAAAATTCTTTATTGGTTCTAACACTATAATTTGAAATTCCTATTGTTTATTTGCATCTGACAACAAAATATTAATGATTTTGACCTATAATATAGAATAATGTCTGAGATCTGGAATGAATTATGATAATTACACAATATTATCTAACTGTATACTTAAAGGATGAAAAATAAAATTAAGAAAAATAACATAGCAGTTAGATAGACATTATATATCTACATAAAATTTAGAAAAAGGTAGAAAATATCCTGTAAAATTTAATTAAGGTGAATAAAACAAAATTTAAAACATATAAATTCTACTGTTGGATAACACTGTGATTAATATTTTAAGATATAAGCCAAATTTACAGTGAGGTAACTATCATGGTTAATGATAGTTAACAAAGTCTTCCACTTTAAAGAGAAGAAAGTTATAGTAAGAAAATTTTTATTTGAGGACAAAATGTGGTTTACTCAAGATAAGAAGGACAATTAGAAAAATCAAGGGGAATGACCTAATAATCTTGGTAATCTTGACTGTACTAATAGGCCAAATTAAGATAAGTATAAAGATTCTGTTTGTTTCTCCACCAAATTCATTGGAATGTTACAAACATCAAAAGGAATCCATCTTCAAAACATATTCCACTAGCCAGGGAGCTTTGCTTAAGTTTATGCTGTTTTAAATATGAAAGAGAAAGAGGAAAAAGAGGCAGAGAGAGAGAGAGAGAGAGAGAGGAGAGAGAGAGAGAGAGAGAGATATTTTCTCTATTTTTAAATGTTTTAATTTTATATTGTAAAAATTTTCTTTTTAATTTTTCTTTTTCAGCCTTCTAGCCTTCCATAATGGGGAGGAGAAATACTCAGGTCCAATTCTTTCTAATCTAACTTAAGAGGGGGGGAAATGAGAAACAGTTAAAAAGGTCACATCTCAAGAGCACAGACTCACTAAAAGACTGAGAAGTAATTATAGGACTATAGAATTTTTTCCTTCTCCTCACATCGTACCACCACACCAATGGGGCTCTTGTTAATAACAAGATATTAATACTGAAAGAGCTGCTTATCTCAAACTTAATTTAAGAAGGAGTCTCTAGGGACCCAAAGACAATAGAGAGACAAAAATCAAGTTACTATAGAAAAGTTTAACCTATGATATTCTACATCTACAGTAAATAGAACACAATCTAATTCCATGACAGATAAACATAAAACCTCACACCGTACTTAGGTTTAAATATAATAAAATAAATATAAAAACTAAAGGAGGATAATTGCAAATCTGATGAAAGAAATCATAGATCTAAATAAATGGAATGATATGTCATATACATGGATAGAAAGCAAGTGATTTTGTATCAACAAATAGATTTCAAAATATGTATGGAAAGGTTAATGGCTCAAAATAGCCAACACAATATTGAAGAAGAAGAACAAAATAGAGGACTGACACTGTCTGACTTCTAGAACTGATATAAAACTACAACAACAAAGACCCCGTGGTTTGGGCAGAAGAATTGAAAAATAGACCAATAGAACATAATAGAGAGGCACAAATACAGTCAACTGATCTTTAACAAAGGAGAAAAGTCAATTCAATGAAAAAAGCTTTGACTTTTAAACAAATCATGCTGGAACAACTGCAAAACAACAAAACAAATCTACACATAGACCTTACCCGCTTCACAAAAACATAACTCAAAATGTATCATAGATCTAAAGGAAAACTATAAGCTTCATAGAAGATAACATAGAAGAAAATCTGGTGCTATTAGATTTGGCAATGAATTTTTAGATACAATACCAAAACATGATTCCAGAAAGAAAAAATTAAATTAGATTAAACTACATTAAAATGAAAACCTTCTGCTCCTTGAAAGATACTAGTAAGGGAATGAGAAGCCATAGAGTGGGAGAAATCTTTTTAAAGCACATATCTGCTAAAGGACTGGTATCCAAAATATATAAAGATTCTTAAAACTCAACAATAAGAGAACAAACCACCCAAATAAAAATTACAAAAATATCTGGACATGTCACCAATGAAGATATACAGATGGTAAACAGAAGGAAAGATGCTCTATATCATATGTTGTTAGAGAATTACAAATTAAAACAGATACTATTACATACCTACTGCAATGACTAAAATCTAAAATATTGACAATATCAAATGCTTTTGAGAATTTGGAGCAACAGGAACTCTCGTTTATTGGCAATACAAATGGTATAGTCACTTTGGAAGACAATTTGGCAGTTACTTAGTAACTAAAAATATACTGTTACCATAACATCCAGCAATGATGCTCCTTGGTATTTACTCAAATTGACAAAACACATAAGCATCCAAAATATACTTCATTTCGCAAATAATAAATAAGTTGTGGTACATCCATGCAATGTAATATTATTGAACAATAAAAAGAAAATGAGCTATCAGGCCATGAAAATACATGAAAGAATCTTACATGAATATTACTAAGTGAAAGAAACCAATCTGAAAAGGCTGCCTGCCTACTATATGAGTCCAACTATGTGACATATGAAAAAAGCAAAATTATGGAGATTACTATGAACTGAATGTGGCCCCCCAAAATTCATATGTTGACATCTAATCCCCAATGTGATAGTATTTAGAGGTGGGCCCTTTGGGGAATGATTAGGTCATGAGGACAGAGTCATCATGAATGGGATTTATGCCCTTATTAAAGAAACCCCAAAGAGCTCGTTTGTCCTTTCTACCACGCAGGAACACAGAGAGAAGATAGCTGTCTGTCTATGAACTGTGAAGTAGTCCCTTGCCAGACGCTGAATCTGCCAGCTTCTTGATCCAGAACTCTGAGAAATAAATTTCTGTTGTTTATAAGCCACTTACTTTGTGATATTTTCTTATTTCAGCTTAGAAAAGACTAAGATTGAGATAATAAAAATTTGGTGGTTGTGAAATGTTTGTGAGGGAGAGACAACTAGGTAGAACATAAGGGATTTTTATGGCAGTGAAACTATTCTATATGATACCATAATAGTGGCTACCTGACTGACCTTATGCATTTGTCAAAATTCATAGATTGTACAACAAAAAGTGAACTCTAATGTAAACTATGGCCTTTAGTTAATAATAAATATAATATTGGCACATCGATTATAACAAATGTACCACACTAATGCAAAATGTTAATAATAGGGAAAACTGTATGTGTGTGGGGGGGACTGAGGTGATGTATGGGTATTCTTTGTACTTGGATATTAAGTTTTTCTGTAAATGTAATATTGTTCCCCAAAATAAAGTCAACAAAAGCAATTTATGTAACCAAAATGTTTGTACCCTCATAATATTCTGAAATACAAAAAAAAAAATAAAAAATAAAAACAACGTCTATTAGTTAAAAACACATTATGATATTAAATTTTCTTCAGGGATATCATTTGTTCTTAATGGTTTTTAATGGAAATGCTTAGTAGATTTTTACAAACAATTTACCAATACAAATGGTCAATAAATTTTGTGAAAAATAAAGCCAAATATCATTAGTAAATAATGAAAGCCAATTAAACTTTCCAGTGTATTCACAGAAACCTAAAACTTCAAAGCTATTTTAACGTAACTAGAATATGATTTAAAATTATTTCACTAATATTTAAAATATCTTTCTTTACACTTTTCTTTGGAAGAAGTGCCTCTATTCAGGTTACTGAAAATGTTATCTTCTCCTGAAGTATTTTTACATTGGTATTGAGATTTATATCCATCAAATTTCAAACTGAAAACATTTAGTATAACTTATTATTTGTAAAATTTTATACCTGTCCATTTGCAATTTAATGATTTTCTTTTATTTTGATATTTAGTTTAGAAAGAAAATCAAGATCCTTAAAATTAAAAAAAAATCAATTTCACAAGAAATAAAAGAACTATTATATTATTTATATAGAAGTCAATTCAAGCAGAAAAACAGAATGTTTCCAAATAAATGTTTGGTATTTTTGAATCTTTTGGTTTCAGTTATTGGTCACATCTAATATCTTATGTGAAAATTATTCCTTTCTGAACACCTCCAGAATTTCCCACTGTAGATGCATGCTTAACTTCAGAAATCTTTCAAAAATAGATGGTTATGTAACAGAAAACTACTCAAAAATCTCAGAGGCTTAACAAAACAGTCTTATTTCTTACTTTTTACTACACATCTATTTCAGATTAACAAGGGAGTTTTTTGCTCACTGCAGGCACTCAGGCTCCAAGAGTGACAGCTGCTCCATGTTGAAACATTCTTCTAGGATCACTGTAGTAGGGGAGAAGTGGATGGGGTGAATCATGCACTGTTTTCAGGCTTTTGTTGAAAGCGACACATGTGAATTCTACTCATATTTTATAGACCAATGCAAGTTACTTGTCCACAAGTAGCTTCAAAAGAGACAATTCTGCCTTGTACCTGAATGTCAGAGTATGAGATATATTCTCTGATTTGCACTTATGACTATACAATTTATGTTACAGTTTATTTTTCCAGTAAAAAACTACACCCAGCATATATCATATTTGACATTCTCCTATTTCCTCAGAAAAGGCATTAATATTGCTACCATGCACAGAGATCTGATTTTGTTACAAGAACGAGATAGGAAAAATGAGAAAGAAAAGAGTGATAGAAAAGAGAAAAGAAAAAGTAGAAGAGAGCATAATAGGCAGGGAAAAGAGGAAGAAATCATAAAAGAATGAAGTTAGAAAATCTGTTTGCAGAAAAAAACCTGTTAAAATTAATAGATGGAATTCAATAAAGTTGCACTGTACAAAATCAACATACAAAAATCAGTAGCATTTCTACACAAAAATAATAACCTCAAAGAAAAAAGTTAAGAAAATAATTCCACTTGTGATAGCATCAGAGAATATTAAATACTTAGGAATAAATTTAACCAAAGAGGTGAAAAGTCTGTAACCTTAAAACTATAAAACTTAGAGGAAAGAAATTGAAGAAGACACAAATAAATATAAAAATATCTTATGTTCATGGATTGGAAAAATTAATATAATGAAAATGTCCATACTACCTAAACAATATACAGATGTAACATGATTCCTAACAGAATTCCAAAGATATTCTTCACAGAAATAAAAAATTCTAAAATTTATATGGAACCACACACACACACACACACACACACACACACACACACACACACACACAAAAGCCAAATAGAGAAAGCAATACTTACAAAGAAAACCAGTCTGAGCCCTCACACTTCCTGATTTAAAACTATATTACAAAGTGATAGTAATCAAAAAAGTATGATACTGGTGTAAAAACAGAAACATAGACAACCAGAACAGAATAGAAAGCCCAGAAATAAATCCAAACACATACAGTCAACTAATTTTTGATAAGGGCACCAAAAGGACAGAATGTGGAAAGAATAGTTTCTCCAATAAATGGTGCTAGGGAAACTGGGCTTCCATACGCAAAAGAATGGAATCAAAAACTTATCTTACACCATGCACAAAAATCAACTCAAAATAGATAAAAGACTTAAACATAAGGCCTGAAACTATAAAACTCCTAGAAGAGAACATAGGAAAAAGCTGCTTGACATCAACCTTAGCAATGATTTTTGGATATCATACAAGAAGCTCAGGAAACCAAAGCAAAAACAAACAATTGGGACTACATCAAACTAAAAAGATTCTGCACAGTAAAGAAAACAATCAACAATGTGAAAAGACGATCTACTGTCTGGAAAAAATATTTTCAAAGCACATATCTGAAAAAGGGATAATTTTCAAAATTTATAAAGAACTCTTACAATTCAATAGTAGAAAAACAAATAACCTGATTTAAAGATGGATGATGAATTTGAACGGACATTTCTCCAAAGAAGACATAAATATGGCTAACAGATATGTGAAAAGGTACTCAAAGTCACTAATTATTAGAGAAATGCAAATCTGCAAATTAGTGCAACCTCTGTGGAAAACAATTTGGAGATACCTCAAAGAGCTAAAAATAGAAATACCATTTGATCCAGCAATAGCACTATTAGGCACCTACCCAAAGGAACAAAAGTGATTCTATAATAAAGACATCTGCACTCGAATGTTTATGGCAACACAAATCACTATAGCAAGGATGTGGAAACAACCCAAGTACCTGTCAATCCACTAGCAGATTAATAAAATATGGTATATGTATGCAATGGAATACTACTCAATTATAAAAAATGATGGTGATTTAGCACCTCTTATATTTTCCTGGATAGAGCTTGAGCCCATCCTCCGAAGTGAGGTATCACAAGAATGGAAGAATGGGCACCACAGGTACTCGCCACCAAATTGGCAATGACTGATCAACACTAAGGTGCTCACACAGTAGTAATATTCTTTGGAGGTTGGGGGGTGGGGGTGGTAAACTCACAACTAATGGAAGTGATGAGCGTTGTTGGGGGGAAGGGCATTTCTCAAATAATGGTTTGGATGTGGTACAGTCATAACATGTAACCAAAATGTTTGCACCCCCATAATATCCTGAAATAAAAAAAAACACTATGATGTATCACCTCACATCTGCTATGATGGCTACTATGAAAAAGACAGGAGATAACAAATGTTGGCAAGGGTGTGGAGAAAAGGGAACTCTGGTACGCTGTCAGAGAGCACGTAGATTGCTACAGCCATTATGGAAAACAGTGTGAAGGTTCCTAAATAAATTAAAAATAGAATTGCTGTTTCATTTATCAATATCACTTCTGTTTATATCCCCAAAGGAGATGAAATCTCCACTTTGAAAATATATTTGCACCCTCATGTTTACTATAGCATTTTTATTTTTTTGACTGAAATAATAGTTGTACACATTTATGGGGTACAGTGTGATGTTTTAATACATATATACATTGTGAAATGATCAAATCAGGGTGGTTGGCATATCCATCACCTCATAGATTTATCATTTCTTTGAGGTTAGAACATTCCGAAACCTCTCTTCTAGCTATTTTGAAATACACAACACATTATTGTTAACTATAGTTATTCTGCTATCATTAAAACTTCAGAACTTATTCCTCCTATGTAATTGCAACTTTGTACCCTTTAACCGACCTCCCTTCATTCTCCATTCTCTCCTTTTCTCCTTTGTTTCTTGTAACCACCGTTCTACTCTCTACTTCAGTGAGATCAATGTTTTTAGATTCCAAATGAGTGAGATCATATGGTATCTGGCTTATTTCACTTAACAGAATCCTCCGGTTTCATCCATGTTGTCTCAAATTACAAAATTTCATTTTTTTTTATGGCTAAAAACTATTCCATTGTGAAGATATACCACATCTTCTTTATCCACTCATCCCTTGTTGGGCATTTAGGTTGGTCCAAATCTTGGCGATTGTGAAGAGTGCACATTGCATTGTTTACAATAGCCAAGAATAGGCAAGATGTGGAATGTATGAAGAAAACGTGATTTGTATATGTATATACACATGCACACACACACACATACACATGCAGGAATGTTATTCGCATATAACTATGTAATACGATAGATAAATTAATCTGCTTTAGTATAAGACCCATTTTACTATCTCTGTATCCCATAACATGCTGTAAATCTCAAACATACACAATAAAACTTATTTATGAAAATAAGAGAACAAAGCAAAAAAAAAAAGATAAAAGGAAAGAAATAGAAGACTAGAGGGGGAGAAGGAGCAAAGAAATATTTTTAAGTTAGTCTAAAGACTTTATTATTAATTTATCTTACTATCAAACTTCTGAACCTTTACCTTAAAGACTAAACTACTAAGCCTAATTTCAGAAAATCCCAAAATATAGTATTTTACGTATTTTGATGTATTCTTATGTTCATTTCTAAACACATTAACACATGAAGATTTATATCTTCAGGTTCTTTCCTTATAACATTTAGTTTTAACCTACCTATTCTTTTCTGTAGGCATCTTTAGCTGGTTGTTCATAATCTGGACACCTACTTTTTTCTGCCTGTCCTCTACTAATTCAAAATCCTTCAGAAGGGTGGAAATACATTCCAATATGAAATACTAATTAGAATAACCTAAGAGTCTGAATGGTTGCATCTTTCCTAGATGTTGGTTTCTTTGAGTAAATTATTCCATAAGAAAGGGCAATACTTTCTTGTGGCTATTATATTGAAGATTCCCATGATGTTTGGAAAAAAAAAAAAAGTTGATACTTAGGCCAAGAACCGTTTTGATTGCTTGCAATTAGGATGAAAGGCCAAACAGAGAAGTAGATGATTATAACTTTAGTAGAAAGAACTTCTAAATTTTGACCTGACAAATTTAACATTTAGGAAAAAAGACTGATTTTAACACATAGATTTAATTTGGTATAGTTATTTTCAACCTCTTGCATAGACATTTATCATTTGAATTACAAACATGCATTAGATAATTATTTTCAATATAAATTATAACTTTTAAAAAACATTTAGGAAGAAAGACAAAATAAATAAATTCCTCATCTTGGGCTATAATTTAAATAAGAATAAAATCATGTCCTCTATTCTACCCCTCACTAAAACAGAAAAGTGTAATTATGTGTTAGTTTACTATATTCTATTTCCCTGGTGCTACCGTTAAAATATGTGGAAGCCTCCTTGAAACAGAACTACAAAAAGCTTTTTAAAAATAATTGGTTGAGCAAAGTCACTGTATTAGACAACAGGGAAATTTTCAATCACGTATTTTCATTTGATTGGGAAACTTCTAACTTCCCCTAGAGTCTATCGCACGTTGACTCTTTATTTCCTTTTTTATTTATAGTGCTAATAAATTCATGATGATGTCTCATCCACCATTTTTTTCTGACATTGAAGTCTGTGATTTTTATTTGAGAAAATGACATTTTTTGAATTTGGGGAATGGTTCATCTTCCTGATGAGCAAAAATTCTAACTGACTGAGTATGGAAAAGTGAAACAATTAATAAAATGCAGAATTCTTAGTATACCAACCAGATTTAGATTTCTATATATTGAGGATAATGATATTACCACCTAACAGACACTTTTTGAAGACTAGGTGAAGAAATATATGTAAAGCTTTTGTTACAATATCTGGCACATGATAAGTACTGTGTAAATGTTCAATGTTATTTTTTCTAATTGTCTATAATATATTATTTTTAAAATTAGAATAAAATATATTTTTTAAAAATATGACTGACTGAGAACACTTCGTAAGCTATGTTAGCTGTCAAGTGGAACATTGATTATCTTGCTTTATCCTAGAATTAAGAAAACCCTGAAAAGTCTTAAAGCACTTGAAACTAACAGCAGAAAGTGAAGACAGATGATAAAAATACAGTAATTCTTAAGTAAATGAGTACTCAAGCCCTTAACTGAATTTTTACGCTTTGCCTCTACTTAAGTGATTGTTGAGATTTTAAAACATTTCATCCCACAATTCTTTGTAGGCTGCACGGTTCTCATGGGATTTGTAGTCTCTGAAAACATGACAGAAGAGTAAAAAAGACTGCAGAAATCTGGGCAGATGAGAAGTTTGTTCTTCACAATTAGGCGTCAAATTTCTAATTAGAGGTGATCACAGAGTTTACTGTGAACAGAGTTAGGTATGTTATTTTCAATAGTATCACAATTTAAAGACACATATAAGACTTGTATGTATGCGTATATGCTTTTATGATATGTATATACATCTATGTATATACTTGCATACAAAAAATTAAAAAAAAAAGCAAGATGTAGTTTTAAAATCAGTGCTGTGAGAACATTGTTAAATTTTGTATTCTTTTGTAGATATGTACACATCTTAATTTTATGGTCCAAAAACAGTAATAAATAATAAATTGATCTGTATTCCAAAGTCAAAACTCAGGCTGAAACCCAAAGGACTGCAGGTGCCAAGTAGCATGACTTTGGTTTGAGCTTGAAAATGGTATCAATCATATTTAATGACACTTAGAAATATTAATCCTAGTCTAGGTTCAATCATCTGATTGAATATGAAAATTACTTAAAGCAATTTGGTAATCAGAGATAAAAGATTGACTTTATTTTAGGTCCCCATTTTATTATTACTCTTGGTACCAGAAATATTTACTATTTTTTAACCTAACCAATAATTGCTGAGCTCAGTACAGTCAAACCAAATTTATTATAGAGTTAGTATCTACAAAAGGTGGTTAGTGCAATGACAATAATTAAGATGAACAATAAAAAAAAAAGAAAAAGAAAAAAAACATATCTTCTTCCTAGGAAATTCTTGAATGAGATAGATATATGTCAGTATTTACTGTAGAAGATATTGAGAGCTCTAATAATAATTAAAGCATAATGCTATGCAAAGAAAGAGGAAGAAATAAGCTGAACTTAGGTAAAATACCATAATTTATACTTCATTGTCTAAAAATACCTCTATTTTTACGACATTAAATATTTTCTTTCTTATTATACAACTATCGTTTTCTATGCTCTTCGGAAGATAGATCCCTACTACAGGAAAGAGATAAATGGGTTTTCTTATGTCATTGCTAATGTGTTAGTAACATGGTAAGGATTGTGCTTATCTGCCTTTTGAGAGGCTTTTTTTTTTTTTTTTTTGCTGGGGAGATGCAGAGCGAAAGATCAAAGCATGGGAGCTTCCTTTCTCTTTAGTGTTTCTTTGAGTAGGCTTGAAGCTGGACTGGCAAAAGCGAACTGTCTGCTTCTCTCACTATTTTTCCTTTTGAATCCTTCTGATATTGTTTTGAATTTTTCTATATCCATATTTAGAGTTTAAATAATATGTTTATAGGTTCTTTCAAGAGAGCTGACTGAAAGCATTTCAAGCATGGCTCATCCACTTGGAAGAACCAAAATACTGTGTAGACAATCACACTTTGAATACATTATCAAGAGGGAATACAGAAATGCAACAGAAAAGCAATGGGAATATCCAAAAACTATGAAGGAGAAGGGAAATAGGCAGCCCGCTTGGCTAGAATTAGCGAAGATCCAGGAGTGGCCTCCCCAATATAAGAGCGTGAATGGGAGTCTTGCTGTGATCCACTTTCCAGTGGGGAATCATATAATTCAGGCCATGGGAGAGCACCTTGACCCTCCTAAGCCATAAATCTAACTTAGAGAGCAGCTGGGGGACTGTGAGAAGGAACTTCTTCAGTGAGGGATCACACCCTGGGGTTTCTCACCCTTTCTGAAACTTAAGCTGCTACAGTAAGAGGCCATTTTTTATCCTAGTTTTCAATAGACTGTGCACTGTCCTGGGAACCAGCAGCACCAGTGCTAGGCATTAGGAACCTTGGGCTGCTGTTTTCAGAACCAGAGCATGAGTGGGAGACAGGCTCCTGCTGCCAGGACTGAAAAGTAAGTGTGGCATGGGTTGCAACCCATGGTAGTGGAAGCGAACACTGCCCCAAATTTCAGCAGGAGGAGAGTTATCATGGAGGCTTGATCTGGAGTGTATGGGGACTTGTATGGCCCAGGGCTGAGCTGTCGATAGGCACTAACTGCCAGGTCTGACAGAATAGTTGGTTCAACTGTGACAGCCAGGACTGAAGAGTGATCCCCATCAGAACTGGTACATGGGTGGAATGCAAGTCCCCCACTGCTGGCTCCCCATGGTAGGACCTCAGTGCAGTGGCAGACACCACTTATTGAAACATTTTGCCAGGGGCCTGAGGATTGCCCTAGCCCTGTGTATTGCAGGTGGTATATGCACTCACCATCAGGGTTCCTGAGCCCAAGTTTGCCTTGTCTGGCTCTACCTAGATTTACCCTCACCACAAGAAAAAATGTGTGGTCCAGGATCATGGGAGTTCTACAACCCAATACACCTCCTGGGATACCTGAGCACTCCTCCCGGGGGACTGAGGTAAGTCATAAACATTCTATCACTACCACCACAGCTAGCTCCTACCTACAAGTGTTACTTGCTGGTTTGGAGGCAAGCTCTTAGAACACATTGCAATGACTACCGACACAAGGACATAGTGCTTATGATCGAGAAGAGCATCTCAAGTTCTACGGCCATTGCTCATGCCACATTGGCTGTCCAAGTTCTCAAAGCCCACTCATACGCCCAGTATACCACCAGTGTAATCAGCATCTGAGAAAGTCATCTAAAGTCCCAAGCATTGGATCCCTTGGAACCACCAAAAGAGGTGCCAGCATCTCAGGTCCAGGGTACAAGAATAGTCATTTTTATGCCACTAATACCACCACTAAAACTTGAGATGGCTCTATCTGGCATTCGAGTCCTCAGCACAACTTCACCACAGCCTCCACCAATAATCATACCCTACCATACTGAGAAAATCACAGATACCATTAATTCTGTTTAAACCCAAAAAAATTCTACGAGGATTTTGCTACTGCATATACCCAAAAGCAAAACCAAAGGGCCCAACCCAACCAACACCGTAGTGACATTTTCAGGAAAAAATTTCCTCCACCCAGCAAAAGTAAATTCAAATATAGGAAGAAATGACTGTTAGACCAGATGTGCAGAAATCAACATAAAGGCATATGAAACATGAACAAGAAAGGTAATACGTAATGACCAAAAAATTACAATCACTCTCCGGCAATCGATCTTGACAAAAAAGAAATTCTGAAAATCTCAGATAAAGAATTTAAAATACTGATTTTATATAAGTTCAATGAGATGTAAGAGAAATCTGAAAACCATTACAAAGGACTGAGAAAAACAGACTTTAAGGCAAGAACAGTAAAAAAAGACAAAGAAGGTCAATGTATAATGATAAAGGGATCAATTCAGCATGAGAATATAATGATTTTAAATATATATGCACACAACCCTGGAGAACCCATTCATAAAACAAACATTTCTAGTCATATATAGAGAGATGTACAGCAATACAATAACGGTGGGGAAATTTAATACCTCATTCACAGTATTAGACAGATCATTTAGATAGAAAATCAGCTTAGAACTATTAGACAAACTGCACTTTAGACCAAAAGGACCTTACAGAATGTTCTACCCAATAACTTCAGAACATTTTTTTCATCAGCACATGGGACATTCTCCAAGATAGACCATATATTAAGCCACAAAACAAATCTCAATTGAAAAACTAACAATCATGAGAAATACCATCTCAGATTACAGTGGAATAAAACTAGGAATCAATACCAACGAGAACTTTGAAAACTATACAAATGCATGGAAATTAACCAACATGCTCTTGAATGAGCATTGGGTCAATGAAGAAATTATGATGAAAATCAAAAAAAATTTAAACAATTTCAAATGGAAACACAACATACCAAAACCCGCAGAATAAGTAAAAGTAGAGAGAAGTTTATAGCATTAAATGCCTACATAAAAGAACTAGAAAGATTACAAATTAGCAATCTAATGTTGCATCTCAAAGAACTGGAAAAACAAGAACAAACTAAACTCAAAATTAACAGAAGAAAAGAAATAACAAAGATCGGAGAAGAAATAAAAGAAATAGAGACTAA
>CAUYSK010076251.1:0-13833 GCA_963575035.1 Avahi laniger
ATATAGCACCTCTTGTATTCTCCTGGATAGAGCTGGAACACGTTCTACTAAGTGACGTATCCCAAGAATGGAAAAACAAGCACCACATGTACTCACCAGCAAATTGGTTTCACTGATCAACACCTAAGAGCACATAAAAGAATAACATTTATTGGGTGTCGGACAGGTGGGAGGGGGGAGGAGGGGATGGGTATATGCATACATCACGAGTGTGATGCGCACCATCCAGGGGATGGACACACTTGAAGCTCTGATTTGGGGGGGAGGGGGGCAAGGGCAACATACATAACCCAAACATCTGTACCCCCATAATACACTGAAATGGAAAAAAAAGATCTCAGAGGACGCCCAGGCCAGGGTTTCTCAGCCTCGGTGCTCCTGGCATTTTGAGCCAGATAATTTTTTGCTGTGGGAGGCTGGCGGGAGCACTGTAGGATGCTCAGCCTTTACCCACTAGAAACCAGTAGCACGCCTCCTCACACTGTGACAACCAAAACTGTCCCCAGACATTGCCAAATGTCCCCAGAGGGCAGATTCACCCTGATTGAAAATCACTAATGTAGCTCAACCTCTGCACCCCCACGATTTTATGGTTGAGGAAACTGAGACCCAGGGAAGAGGGGTCACTTGCCCAAGGTCACAAGCTTGCACTTGGCAGAGCCCAGACTGGACCCTGAGGGACAGTCAGCCCACAATCACCATCTCGCTACAACACCGGGACGGGGCTGGGAAAAGCCAGGCGCAGCCCCCAGCATTCCCGCTCTGTCCACCTCCACCCCAGCCCTCCCACGTGACAGCACCCCAGGCTGTGACCCCGGAGCAGCACCTCTCAGCCAGCCGAGCCTTCTCCCCCTGCTTTCTCACATAGATGGAAGTGTGCACAGAGAGGCCAAGTTGTTTGTTCAGCATCACACAGCAGTAAGCACCAGCACCAGGATTTGAACATGGGGAGGGAAGAGGGAGACCAGAGGAGCAGGGCACGATGAGGATGGAAATGTGAAAGGCGGCCCCACAGGAAAGCCGGAGAGAGATTAGCAGGAAGACATTCTGGCTGATTAAAAAGACGTATTGATTTCTCTCTGAAGAAAACAAATGGGGCCGTTTGTCTCCCAACAGGATCACGAGGTGGTCTGAGGGAGGCGGCAGGTCGAAGTCGGCTTCCGACTCGGACGGAAGCCAAAGCCCAGGCAGGATGGACGATTGTGTGTTCGGTTCCGCAGGAGGCGCCAACGCCATCCGCCAGGCAGCTTTCTAATGCTCAGCTCTGCAACCCCAACCACGAGCCCTCCCGCCGGTCTCCACCCAAGCCCCACCTGTCCGCTCTGGGCTGCGCGGCTTGCACTTGCCTCTCCGGCCCGTCCCCCAAACGGCCGAGCTGCTGGGACAGGAGTCGCGCCGGGACACAGCAGGTCCCCACTGAGCACCATCCGCCCCACGGCAGCCTCTGGGCCCCTTCTGTCCTCCCTGTCCCAGCCACACTCCAGCCCATCTGCGTCCCTGGTGACCCCAAACTCAGCTCTGGGCCCTTGGCCAGGCTGCTTCCTCAGCTGGGACGCCACCCTCCGCCCCGGCCCACTTCTCTCTCAACAACGGGGCCAGGTGTCCCTCCACAGGGGAGAGGGCTCCTGCGGCATCCCCAGCTGGGACTCACTGACCCCTCCATTCTTGTCACCCATGGCCCCAGAGGGTCCCTCTGCCCAGCATTTACCCACTGTGCTTCCTAGGAGTGTGATTCGGGTGTGGCTCTGCCTGCCGGTCAGTCCAGGTCACCACGGGTGCCCAGGCCTGGTGTACGGTGCCCCCCACGTGGCGGCACAGCCCTAAGGCCCCTCCCCTCAAGTGGAGACCAGCGTCCCACACATAGCTGGGCTTCAGTAAGCACGTGCTGAGTGAATGAACGATCAACCGGTCAGCACCCACTGCAGGAAACTCCCGCCTGGTTTCCAGGCCTCAGACTCTCACCCTCAAGCACCCTCCACTCTGCTCGAGGAGTGACCCTTCCAATAAATGAATTTGCCCCCGTCCCATCCCTGCTGGACACCATCAGTGGCTCCCCAGGTCCCGTAAGAACAAGTGTGAGCCCTGGCCTGGCATTTAACACCCTGCTACCCAGGCCCTGCCTCACACTGTTCCAGCCACGCTAAACCCCTCACTGTTCTCTGCACTGTTCCCTCCGCCTGGAACACTCTCCCTCAACTGTTCTGGAAAACTCCTATCCACACAGCAAGACCCAGGCTGAATGCCCCCAGGGCGGGTCAGGGGCAGCCCCTATACCTGTAGCTCTCTTCACATAGAAATCTCCTTGCCAGGGTCCTTGAGGTCGCCTGGGGGTCCAGCTCTCCCCGTGCCCACCTGCTGACCAATGAGAGTGCAGCATCCTCGGGAACAGTGCTCAATGCTAGCTTTTATTTCTGAGAAAAACAACTTTCTCCATACCAGATGGAGGGAAACGGACAATTTCCCAGGCATGTGTTGCTTCTTCCAGCAATGCCTGAGCCCGTCTGGACACTCCCATTTGGCCAGGACGGAAGGCAGAGGAGACACCTCCCCCTCTAAGGAGCCCCAGTCCCAGCCATGAGCAGGCTGGGCTGGGGGCAGCGCTGGCCCTGGAGTCTGGAGTTCTGGGCTTCGGCCTGCCCCGGCTTTGCCAGTTACTCAACGTGTGGCCTTGGACAAGTCACACTCCCTTCCCCAGCCTCGGTCTCCCCAGCCGCAGCATGGAGGGTCAGCACGCTCCTGCCGGCTACCTCCAGGACCCTGTAAACTGGGCAGTGCAGAATAAGCCCAGGCGCACCAGGCCTGCGCTGGACTTGGACACACAGTCAATAAAGTCGGAGCCTCAGGCCCTGCCCTCTGAGTGTCACAGCCCCGAGGAGGAGACAAAGCAAGCAGCAAGCAACTGCTGTGAGGCGGGAGGAAACATGCAGGGGAGAGAAGGACTGCCAGGGCTGAAGGGTCCAGAGAGGAAAAAGCTGGGCATCCAGGAGGACTTCCTGCAGGTGGTGTCTGGAAGCTGGGCCTCGTGGGGCAGGCGGAACTTGGAACGGCGGGACTTGGAACCGCGGCACTGGGCGAGGGTGTCGCAGGTGGCAGGCCCGGGCAAAAGCAGGGAGCAGGGGGAGTGCCAGGAGCCTCCACAGCTGGCCTGGGCTTCGGACCAGCTGCTATGCCAGGAAGGAGAGAGCAGGGGTGGGGCTGGGGGAGAGGGAGGGCGGGGCGTGGAAGGCCTGCAGTCCAGGCTAGTTAGACTGTTCGGCACAGTGGGAGCACCGAAGGGGCTAGAGCGAGGATAGAACAAGCAAACGAGCGAAGGAAGGCAGGGAGGGAGGGACACAACAGCAGTGCTTCTGACAGATGACAAACGGCTTTCACCCACGCACAGAGCCTCCGGGACCCCCTGAGGAGGAAGGTGAGGCGGGAGGAGAGAGTGGGACCGGGGGAGAGGTGATTGCCAAGGTCGCAGCTTCGGGCTCCTGGCCCAGTGCTCTCTCTGATGTGCAGGGGGGAGGATGACACCCGCTGTCACATGGGGCAGGGGGGCTGAGGTCCCCGGCGGTGTCTGTCTATGCAGGAAGAGCCAGAAGAACCCGACCCCAGACACTCCCAATGGCGATTCAAGAAAAAAAGGACTCAGGACAGGAGAGGTGGGGGTTAGATTAAGGGAGGACTTCCTGACCATCCAGAGCCCCCAGATGGGTTCTAGAGGCCTTTTTTCAGTGGCCCAAGGCCCTGTCTGTTGCGGAACTGAGAGGCAGCCTGCCCAGAGGCAGGGGGATGGACTAAACGACTGGGACGGGGCCAGCAGGTGGAGGGCCCTCCTGTCCTCCCACCCAAGGGGACAGCACATTTCCACCCTTGCCAGCCCCTGGGGCTCTCAGACCATCACCAGAGACGCAGACCCAGCTGCCGCCTGCCCGCGGGACCCTGCCAGTTCCACCAGCAGGTCCCGCATGCACAAAGCTGCCTCTCGGCACTTCACAGCTTGCCCAGTGCTCGCCTTGGAATTCTCATTTGACCCCCGCAACATTCCCAACTGGGGGTCACTGTGGCCCCCATTTCACAGATGAGCAAACAGAGGCTCAGCAAGGGCAAGGGACTTGTTCAAGGCCACTCAGCCAAGCCAGGAGCAGGTCCTCACTCACTCGGCAACCAAGCCACAGACCCCGGGTCACCTGTGTCCCCTCCTTCTAACACCAACCCAAAGGCGGCCACACCTCCACTGAGACCCTCCTCTCCAGGCCCTCAGCCTGCACCCAGGGCCACCATCCCACAGGCGCCCTCTCGTGACGGGTGTCCGGGCCGGCTGCGCGGCTCTCCGAGAAGCCAGAGCGATCCTTCCCCACAGAGCGGACACAGCGGCCTGCACCGTGCCTGGCACACTCGGGGAAGGCTTGGCGGACGCTGTAGTGAGAGAACACCTCGGATCCCAGCCCCAGCAGGCAGAGGGCTGGAGCCGGGCAGGGAGCGGCAGCAGTGGGGCGCAGGGGCGGGTGAGAACTCGGACCACAGCTGGGAAGACACAGAGCCAGCGAGGCTACCCACGAGGGGGTCAGCAGGGACATGGGTGCCCAGGGCAGCCCCTCCAGACCCTGCTGCCCAAGTGTCTCACCCCTGGGACAGAGAGACGGAGGGCGTGAGACAGGGAGGGACTTATCCAGGGTTACCGGGCAGCTGGAGCCTCCTGCCTCCCCCTTCCCCAGTGGTCTGGCTCCCCCACCATGCGTGGCTGGTTCCCCCCGCCGCAGCAGCACTGGCTGTCACTGGAGATCCAGAAGCATGGGGGTGGGGGCGCTGCAAAGTCCTCAAGGGGATCACCCCAGGAAGGCCACAGGAACACACACGCCGGGAACCAGGGCGACCCTCACCCAGCTGCCTGGAACCCTGGAAGCAAACCTCCCTGCCCTGGGTGGAGCATGAAGAACTGGCATCTCTCCAGGCTGTGCAGGTGGCAGTGGTGTTCTGGATAAAAGCCGGGCCTGAAAGTCAGAGAGATTAGGGTTTTCACCCCAGCTCTACCACACCCTGGCTGTACAACCATGGATAAAAGTTACTCAACCTCTCTGAGCCTCACTTTCCTCATCCATAAAATGGGGCTATGAGGTCATCTATCTCCAGAGGTGGCTGTGAGGGTTGAAGGGGGTAATGCGGGCAAGCACTTGGAGCAGCAGGCGTCGGCTCTCTCAGCACCCCTGCGCATCTCCTGCGTGCCGGACACACCACTGGGTGCTCTACAGGAATCGTCTCTGATCACTTTTAATGGCCCCATTACAGAGATGAGAAAACTGCGGCTCAGGGAGATGAAAGGAAAGTGAGTACAACCCACCACTGGCCCTTGTCCCACATGCAGCCAGTTATGCTCCTAAGAAAGGCTCTGCAAGTCTGATCTATGGTGGAAAATAGGTTTCCAACTGATTAGTCATGGCTGCCAGGGGTGCCCTGCTGGAGGATGCCGTGATCAATTAGCAATGTCTGCACTGACGAGGGCATGGCTACTAGCAGCAGAACTCACACAAATCCACCTAAATAACAGAGACTGGATCTGATTTTCCTCGGAAACAATGTCCTCTGAAGGTGTTATGTTCTATCTGAAGACCTGTCGCACAACGTCTAATTGAATCTACCGCAAGCGAAGTGTTGACTCAGCTGTACATGAGGACCCTGTTCGCCGCTCGAGCGCAAGTAATCAGAGTGATAACCACATGTACAGTGGCTGTTCTAGTCTCCAAAGCTGCGCTATCAGGTCACATTGGCCTTATGTACTGCTCTGTCTTCAGTGCAACCCTGTGAAGTGGGTATTAACACTCCCGTTTGACAAGTGGGGAAATCGGGCCTCAGAGAGGTTAAGAAACTGGCCCTTGGTCACACAGCAAGAGGCAGAACCAGCCTCAGGGTCTGTCTGACTCAGGTCCCCAGTACTTTCCTTGGTGCCACGTGCCACCACCCCATGAGTCAAACAGCAATCTATCCCCTGACATTTCAAACCCAGAGACTTCCCAGTTGAAACCCCAGCTGACAGCGCGTGCCCAAGGCCCAGGCCAGGTAGGGAGCGGTGCTGACGTTTGGGTGAGTGGACCTTTCTTGCCCCGGCTCGCAGGCTCCCGGAGAGTCCCTGCTGGCTCTCCAGTGAGTCAGTGGTGACTCAGGACCTAGCTCTGGCTGGGCGAGGAGCTGAGTCAGGGAGCACCAAGCTTCAAAGGGCAGCTGGCTCTGGGCCAGGGCCCCTCGGCTCCAGGGACACAAGCTCAGGACAGGCTGTCTGCGGCAGACCCTCCCACACCGCCCCGCGCCCTCCTGGGCCTGGCGGTCGTGAGCACTGCTCCCACAAGCCCGATGCCTACACGTGCACCATGCCTGTGGGTTCTCCGTGGGGACGGAACCATCCCCTGCAGGGTCTGGACATGCAAAGGGTCATTTACGGTGGTCACAGGGATTGAGGGATTGAGTACCTAGGGGCCTGTCGTTACACGTTGGCACACAAGACAGCCCAGACCACACAGCGCTGCCACACCCAAAACGCCAACAAAGCCCACTGAGAGGCACCAGGTCAAGCACCACCAGGCTTTCCCGCTGAGAGTGGGAGCGGAGAGGCTTCTGGCCAGGAGAGAACCCGAGAGGCCTCGGCACTGATCCAAGACAGCCCCTGCACACACACACACACACACAGACACACACACACACACACACACGCCCCATCTCCAAGCCCCTAAAGCCCACCCTGAGCTCCCCACAACCAAGTCCATGCTCCAGGGCCCCCTGTGGACACCAAAGTCTCCTGGCCTGCATGTCTAGAGCCCTCCTCGGCCCCTCTCCCGCTGGCCTGACGGCCCTGCAGTCACAGGCCCTCCAACCCCGGCACACGCATCACGGCCACCAAACCTGGGCTCACACACTCCCTGAAACACAGAATTGTACAGTCTTTGAATCACAGAAGCTTAGAATATCACTGTCGCTGAGCCTTAAATCTTAACTTTGAACCCTTAGTGTCAGTCACAGAAGTCTCGAGTCGGAGTGTCCCGGAGCCTGATGCTTTTGAAGTCACTCGGCTTTGGAATCACCAGGTCTCTGGTCTGAGGAAGCCCAGAAGTTGTCCAGGAAGCCAGTTTGGGCTGAGACCTGAATTACCTCCATCCCCCACCCAGTCTGGCAGCCTCCGGCCATGGGGTTCTGGGGGAGCCCCTCTCTCTGAGCAGTTCCCCGGGGTGGAGAAGTCCTGAAGTGGGGGCTGGATTCTGCGCCACCACTTGGGCCCAGGGCTCCCCAAGACAGACAAGAGCCAAGCCCAGCTCTGCCGGGGATCAGGACCCCCTCTCCCCCTTCCTGGGCCAGTCCCACTGTGGTCTCCAATCCCAGGCCACGACTCACACGTCCTGAGGGTGGAGGCGAAAAGGGTGGTAAAGACCAAGGGGACAGTGACCCCAGGGACTCTGTTTGCCCAACAGGCCAGAAATGTGGAAAACTGGGTGGGTTCCTGGGGGCTGGCTCAGTGGTCAGGGCCCGGGGTGCCTGAGGTCAAGGTGACACACCCCCATGGCGAGTGTGGCTGGCACCTGGCCTCCCAGGACTGGAAGGGGACATGTCATCTGGCCCCTCCTTTTTAGGCGGAGGTGCTGAGGCTCAGAGAGAGGGGACTGCCCTGTCACACACGTGGCCAACAGGACTCAGACCAAACCCCCATCTAGGGGTCTCTGCCTGACGCCTGGGCCAGCTCTGTGCTGTTCCAGCCCAGCCGGACCTGCCGTCTGAGACTGAGCGGGGTCGGGCTCCCTGGCCAAGGTCCCCTGAGCCGTGTCCCTGAGCAGCACTGTCCACCCTGACCACCCGAGGCTCAGAGAGGCGAAGTGGCTTACTCAAGGTCACGCAGAACCCAGAGGCTCCCCTGAGGAGGTGCCACTTACGCTGCCATTTGAAGGATGCAGCACAGGATTTGGCCAGGTGGGGAGGGAAGGGAACGGCCTTGCAGATGCAGGGAAGAGCGTGTGGGAGGCTCTGAGGCCTGCGAGAGCCCAGGGGAGGCGGAGCGGGGGGAAGTGGGCTGAGGGGGGCACGCAGGGCCTGGTGGGCCGGGTTAGGGCTTTGCTCTATGCTCCAGGGCAATGGGAGACCGTGCGGGGCCCCACGCAGGGGTGACGTGAGCACACTAGAGCAGCAAGTGGAGGCAGGAGGACTTGGGAGAAGGCTGCTGGCTGCTGCCTCCCGCCCCAAACAGGCACAACGCGGAGAAAGGGGGTGCGCAGGGCCCCACCCTGCATGTGAGTCCGGCCTCCAGTGTGTGGGATCCTCTGCCCCTGGCCCACGGCCCTCCCCACCTGTGCGGTCACTGCCCCTGGGTCTGGGCCAGGCTCTGACTTACCTGCATCGCCAGCCCCAGCACAGACCTGAGGCTCACACCCAGGGCCCCTCTGAGCCAGCCCCCAGACTGACCCCACAGCCATCAGCAACTTCCGACCGTCTCGTCAGCAGAACACCAGGTACTCCGGGGTCCAGTGTCTCCCCAGCTCCCCCACCACCAAGGCCCAGCAACCTCGTCCCAGGCCTCAGGTCCCCTAACCAGAGGAAGGCGTGGGCAGCTGGGGCCCAGAAAAGAGCTCACCCCAGTCCCCCGTTGGCCCCGGGCAGGGCACAGGCCGAGGCCACACAAAGGATATGGGTTGCACACCATCTTGATGCACCAGTTCCGGGGGCTGGTGGTCTGCCGCAGGCAGAAGAAGGCAACGGGTGCCAGGTCCGGGTGTGGGACATCAGGATCGGCTCCATCCAGGGGCTCCTCCAGGCCTGGCGGGGAGGGCGGGGGGCTCTGGGCCCCGGGCTGCTCCGTGACCCCCGGCTCAGCAGCCGGGGCTGCTACAGATGAGGAGGGCGGCAAGGCGCTCTCAGCCATGTCAGTGCTGCGCTGGGAGCCCTGGGGGAGACAGAGGGGACGGCACGTGGTGGGGGCAGCCTGGCACCCGCTGCCCAACCTGCCTCCCCCCACGAGGGACACAGCGGCTCTGGCAGCCCAGTCTCAGCCCCGCAGGCCCCACACAAGGAAAGGGCTGAGGGCCCAGCGGCCCCCAAGTCAGGATCTGCCTCCAAGCTGGTAGTCACCAGCAGGCCCGGCAGACCGGGCCGAGCCTCAGTTCTGGCAAATGGCAAGAGTGGGGAGAATAAAACCTTTTAGAATGTAATCGTGATTTTTTTATAAGACTAGAATTGTGTATTTATCCACAATTTGCATATTATCTATTCAAAGGCGTAGAAAACTTGCAAGAAAAAAGAGGTCATTGCAAAGAGACGTTGTTGCCAGGACAGCGTGAGAAGTTGGGTGCCACGAAATCAGATGCTGGGGGACCCCAGAAAGCCAGGAAAGAATCAAGGTAGGCTTCCCTGAGGGGGTGAGCCCCAAGCTGAGACCTGTAGCTGAGCCCTTGACCCAGGGACCTCCCACTCTCTGCCTCACAAGGCTGAGAACCCAAAGGTCTTAGCAGCTAACCTCTTTGCTTTACAGGTGGAGAAACTGAGGCCCAGAGAAAAGACAAGACAAACGTGCAGCCAAGTAACAGCAGAGACAGACTCCATTCGGCGCCAGCTTCCGGGTCTGTGGCCTGGGCAGCTGCACAGGACCCCGTGCTCGGCAGGGCCCTGGTCTTGCTTTAATGTTCTGCTGTCACTAACTTGACATTCTTAATTCTGTAGCTATGGGCCCCACATTTGTGCTTTGCACTGGGCCACGTAAATCATATAGCTGGTTCTGGTCCCAGCTCAGGGGACCTTCTACATCCTTGTCTCTTCTGATGCTCTCAACAACTTCAGGAAGATTATTGTACCCATTTGGCAGATGGGGAAACTGAGTCCCAGAGAAGGGCATGGCTTGCCGAGGCTGCACTCTGAGCCAAATGTAGCAACAGGTGGTGTTTAGAGGCCAGAATCCCAGCACCAGCCCTCCAGACCCACTTAGTGACAACTGACAGTGCCCTCACTGGCCAAGAGCCTCAACAGCCGGCCAGCAGCAGGCTGGGAAGAACAGCCACTCCCAGGGCCTGCCCCTCGACACCTCACCCAGGAGGCTATTGAATCCTGCAGCCTTGTCCGCTGGGGTCCCCTGGGCTCTAGAACCCCAGCAGTGCCAGGCTGGGCAGTGGGAGTGGGAGATGAAGCCCAAATCCCTGGTGCCCACCGGCTGCTGCTGGCGGCTGCTGGGCTGGCAGCTAAGCTGCCTGGAGCTGATGCGTTTGGACATTTGTCCGGCTCCCGGGGGCAATGGGCGGGAGCTGGCGCCTCCTGCCACTTCCCCTGGCTGGTCAGGGAGGCAGAGTTCTCTGCTGAGCTCGTGCTTTGCTCTTGGTTGCAGAAAAACAGCCACGGATCTTACATAAGCTCCCAGACACCTTGGACTGCCACATGTCACCCTCCTGGGCTGAAACACATCCTTGCTGGGATGGGTCTTGGTCTGCCCACCGCTGCACCAGCCTCGGAGCCCACCACTCCGTCCATTGGCCTCTTGCTCTGGCCCAACTGGACCTCCTAGGTCCTAGAGCAGGCAGGCTGCCTGTTCCCTCTCGTTGGAGCACCTTCCCCTCCTCCTCCCCATGCCCTGTTCTTCCAGGCCCTGCTAATTCATTCATTTGTGCAATGAGCACCTACTATGTGCAAGCACTGGCATGGGCTCTGGGGCTGTGCTGTTGAATGAGTCAGACTTGGCACCAGCCCGCATTCAGCTCACACTCGAGCAAGGGAGAGAGACACACCCATCGACTAATTTCTCTTTCTGCTTTTCCATAGCTCTTATCACCAAACATAGTGCATAATTTATGTACTTATATCTGTACGATTTAGGGTCTGTCATCTCAACCTAAAAGAAGGCTGTTAAGAGAACATGGACCGTGGTCTGTTTCATTCACTGCCATATCCCCAGTGCCTGGAACGGTGCCTGGAACATATTAGACGCTCAATAAATATTTGTTGACTAAATGAATAAACAGTGCTGGGAAGTAAATAAACAAGGGAGAGAGGTGGGAATGGAGAGAAACCACTGCCCTCTGTAAAGGAAGAGACATTTAAGTGAAAACCAAAAATCAGAAGGCACCAGCCATGACTGATCTGTGGAAGGAACAGCATGTGCAAAGGCAGAGAGGCTGGAATCAACTCAGTGCATTTAAGGAACAGAAATGAGGCCGGTGTGGCTGAGCCCGGGGCCGGGACGAAACTGGAGAGTCTGACAGGGCCCCGTGTGAGCGCACAGGAGCCTGGCTCTTATCCCGAGAGCGGCAGAAGCCACGGGAGGGTTTCAGGCAGGAGAGTGGTATGCTCTGGTCTACATTTTTAAGCCATCCCTCTGGGGGATGAAGGGAGAGTGGGTGGAGGGGCAGGGGTGGAGCAGGGAGGGCCAGGAGGAGGCTGAGAAGTGGGCTGCCCCGGCCTCGGCTGTTGGTGTTGGTGGGAGACGGGGGTGGGCTGAGATATATGAGCACCAGGCCTTGCACCGGCCGTGATGGCGCACACCCCAGCGCACCCCAGCACTGCCGAAATCCTCCTGCGACCACACAGGTGGACAGACGGCCCCCACCTCTGGGACCGCACAAAACCCTCCTCTTCTCCCTCTGAGCTACATCTGGTTTGAATTTACTTGTTTTTGCATCTCCCAACTCTGTTTAAAACTGTCACACTATGTTGTTGTCCTCTGTCCTCACACCTCTACCCCTCACTGTGGGGTTCCTAGAAACCATGACCCCCAAAGCTACCACCCCTAACCCACTCCGCACTGCCCGCCCAGCCTCGGCCCTCTCACCCGTTCCCACTGCCTGCTGGGCCTCCGCCCTTTGACCTGCTCCTTAGCAGCTGCCTAGGCCAACACCCTTTGACCCACTTCCCACTCCCGAGGCCCCCAGGTCAGCCCAGAAACTCCTTTTTCCTGCCCAGCTGCCTGTGTTCCCATGGCTGGAAGCCCTTGGGGGGCTGGCAGCTGGGCCCCCTGGATCCAACCTGTCTGCAGATGGAGCCTCACAGAGATGAGAGGACTTGCTTTAGGGGTGACAGCACTGGTGGATTCAAACACGGGTCCACTGGGCTCCAGAGTCTGAGCTGCCTCCATGTTCCCAAGTCTCTTCCCTCGAGATGCTCCCAGGGCCTCACCCCGACACTCCTTTCCCAGGGTGGCCTGCCAAGCACTGGTGTGGCAACTGGACTGGCCTCCACAAGCAGGGGCAGGAGCAGAGGCCCACTGTGTCTGGAACACCCCCTCCCATTCCTGATTCCATCGGCCTCTTGGAGCCTGAGTCCCCTCTCTGTAAAGCTCAGCCCTCCTCCTGTCTGCTTCAGCAGACCCTTGTGAAGAGGCAATGGGAAGGCACTCTGGGACCCAGGAAGGCAGATGGCCAAGCATGCATGGGACCAGCTGTACCATCCCCAGGGGCCGCTACTCCAGCCCTCCCTCTACCATCACCACCACCACCATCACCACCATCAACACTATCATCATCACTATCACCATCCCCACCACCAGAACCACCATCACCACCACCACCACCATTATCACTATCACCACCATTATCACTATCACCACCGTCACCACCATCATCACTATCATCATCACTATCACCATCCCCACCACCAGAACCACCATCACCATCACCACCATCATCACTATCATCATCACTATCACCATCCCCACCACCAGAACCACCATCACCATCACCACTACCATCACCACCACCACCACCATTATCACTATCACCATCACTGTCACCATCCCCACCACCAGAACCACCATCACCATCACCACTACCATCATCACCACCACCACCATTATCACCACCACCACCGTCACCACCATCAACACTATCATCATCACTATCACCATCCCCACCACCAGAACCACCATCACCATCACCACTACCATCATCACCACCAACACCATTGCCACTACCAACATCATCATCATCATCACCACTATCACCATCACCGCTATCATCATCACTACCGCCATCATCACCATCACCACTACCATCACTATGACCCCATCAGGCAATGGCCAAAAGGCTTTCTATTCCTCATCTGTGTCAATTCTCACCACAGCCCCATGACATACAGACCATCCTCATTCTTACTTCATGAAAGAGGACGCAGGGCCCCAGGGAAGTCCAGCAGTGCCCACAGTCACCCAGCTGGTACGGGACAGAGTCAGGGTCCCAGCTCAGATCTGCTCACTCGCAAGCCCCGGCACTGAACCACTGCAAGCACCACCCTGCGACAGGGACAGTGCCCTGGAATCAGCCCTCTCCTCCCAGCTGAGTCACCAGGCAGTGGCAAGACAGCTGCTGGTCCAGCCAAGACCCCCCAGTCTTCCCAAGGAGGTGGGGAAACCTGTCTCCCAGAATCTTCCGGCCAGCACTCAAAAGCCCTTCGAGGGCTGTGTGGGAAGACTTGTGTCTCCAGAGCAGAGCTCAGAGCCCTAGGAGAGGAAGATTGAGGTCTGGCCGGGTCGCGCCAGACCCCGTGTGTGTGTGTGTGTGTGTGTGTGTGTGTGTGTGTGTGCGCACGCATAGGCATGTGTGTTTTCACACAGGCAGGCAACTTGTTTATCCCTTTGTCAACAATCACACACCAGCTAATGTCCCTGCTAGAAGAACAAACAACACGTTCATTCAGGCAACACTAGAATCCAGGAATCTCAGAATCAGAATATCTTAGAATCACTCAGAACCCTGGAGGCCCAAAATATTAACTACAATATCCTGAATCTATAGTATGGAGTTTCAGAGCACGGGCGCTAGAGCCGGGACTCAAACACGGGTCTCCGCTCTGGCACCAACCCACCTTGGCACACGACTCAGCCCGGCGGGTGCCCTCAGCTGCCCT
>CAUYSK010076253.1:0-32262 GCA_963575035.1 Avahi laniger
TGTGAGCTAGGCTGACACCACGGCACTCACTCTAGCCAGGGCAACAGAGTGAGACTCTGCCTCAATAAATAAATAAATAAATAAAATTGTACCTTAATTAGAACTTAATGCGAGAAAGATATTATCCTATATTTTCTTTAAAATTTTAGAGTCATGCCTTCCTTTCCTTCTGTATCCGCAATGCCAGTGCTGCCATAAGTAAGGTTTCTGCTACCACGTGCTGGTTGTGGGTTCTCTGTTCTGACTCACTGATCAATTGGTCTATCACTGAAGCGATGCCCTCGATTCTCTCAGTTACTGCCGCATCACAGGTCTCATTATCTCATAAGGAAGCCACCCCTGTTGTTCTTCAATGTCTTGGCTTTTGGGCCACTTACTGGTTCATATAAATTTAAGAATTTTTATATTCTTATATTTTGTATATTTTATAATTTTATTTTTATGTTAATTTTGAGTGGATTTTGCCTCTTTCTCACGTACTGCTTTCTGCCTTCGAGGCTACCATTTCTGGCATCAGTGTGGCGATCACTGTGTCCTTGGGCTAGTGTTTGCCTTTGCTCTAAACCTTTCTGCAGAGCTTTACTTCAGCTGTGTTTCTTGTAAATAGCACACATCTCTCTACAGAAAAACAATTTTAACCAAGTCTGATGATCTTTGTCTTTTAAGTGAATATTTTGGTCGTTGTAAGACTGTATTATTATTTACACACGTATACATACCAATACATGTATGTACTTATTCCTATGCCTGCTTCTGTGGTTTAGATTTCGGAAACCTGGAGCAGAGAACTCAGAACTCAGTGGCACCAAGTGGGATTTCTAACCTACAAGGTTGTGAAATTATATATTTTTGCTGTTTCAAGACCTGATATTGTGGTGATTTTTTACAGCAGCAATAGAAAACTAATGCAACATATTGAATATAATATCAACACCTCACTACTGAATGCACGGCCCACAGATCAGCAGCAATGGCAACACCTTGGAGTTCATCAGAAATGCAGTTTGGGCCCAACTATCAGACCAACTGAGTTATAATTTCATTGTAATAAAATCAAAATATTACCAGGTGATGCATAAATTTTCAGAAGCCATGTTATACGATGTTTAGTGTCTGATAAGGTCAATGTCTGCATCTTTGTGGTATGATTATATCGTTTCTTGTTTCTGCTCACTCTTGCTCAGATTGCCTTGATTCCTTGCACATTTTATGATTTTTTGCTGTGACTTCCTATTTACTGAAACCGTATCTTCGGCATTTCTGTAGGTGCACGTGTTTACAGATCCGGAGCAGATCTGGGTGGGTCCTGAGGATCCATATTTGCAACGGGTGAATTCCTTCAGACGGGAATTACATTTGTATTTTACCAGGCACTGGTAATTCTCAGGGAAGATTTCTTTGTACCTTCATTTCAGAATCAATTTTGACACAGATGATTTTCCAGTAGATAAGTGGGAAATGAGTATGTCCTGGTTGACTCTTACACTAAACGTGTCCTTGAAATCGCAGACTTAGGTGGGCAGATGGATTGGCCCTCCCAACACAGATGGGCTTTGGGTTGGACTTTTTCCCTGCTCAGTGTGGCCCCAAACACTGAATCTCATATTCACCCCTTTAGCAAAAGCCCTCAAGGTGATGGCTTGTTTTATTGCTCTGTTTGCCTCTTTTAGCTTCTATTGCACAATGTATTTAGCCTCTGAGTGGTCCTTCTTTTCTTAAGCAATCGCCGATGCAATTAAAAAGGTGATTTTTATACATTTCTAGGAAAGTATCTCTAAAAATCGGAAAATGATGGCATTTTGTTTTCATCGCTGAGGTTAATCAGGGGATGTGGCTCCATGTGCTGCAGTAGAAAGCCGTGGACAAGTGCTAGGGAGGGGCAAAGCATGGCTCTTCCGCAGTCCTGTGCCAGACGCCAGGCTCACGTGACATCTTGTGTTTTGTTACCAAACTTGTCAAGTTAAGGCTATGCCTATGGTGCGTGCACGGTTTGCGTGGAAATTGGGCTGTACCTGGCTTTGCTATAGTTTTGAAAATTAAATAGTTGCTAACCCAAATGAGCCATTCCAGTATGGATATTGACGTCACTCACTGGAATAAACCAGGCTTGAAAAGACGATATTTCAATCTTGAAGTTTGAGATGGTTTCGTGTGAGATATGCAAGTGGAGAAGTCAACGAGGCTGTTGCTCTGGGCTCAAAATAGGAATCTGGACTAGAAACATAAATGTGCAGCAATTTGGGGCAACAATAGGAAAAACAAATATTCCACATTGTCAGCTAGAGAGAGCTGTTGGCTGTTAGTAGAGGAGAGTGAATGTTATATGAAATTCACAAAAAAGTCTTCTTGGAAGACAGGGGCCGTAGGATCCACTGAGATTTATGAAAACTATCTGCATATGGAAAATGTATGTGTGCTCAGGAGTTGGGTTGTTGTAACAGGAGTGCTCTGACAGCCGGCACACCTGAGAGAGGTGGGCAGGAGACAGAGGTGTTTGTTTACCTCATTATCTCTTTGCAAAAAAAAAACACAAAAAACCCTCAAGACTCATTTTATTTTTCAAGTGGTATGATGTTGTGTGAGGTTATTTAATCTTCCTGTAAACAAGTAAAGAAACCAAAAGGAACAGAAGGCAAACACCATAAACAGAAGCTGGAGCGGCCTCGTCGAGGTAATCTCACCGCGCGGTGCGGCGCTGCCTTCTCCAGCTCGGCCTGGCTGCAGGTGCTGCCTTTCGGCACCTGCGGAACTTCAGCCCCCGCGGGAAGAAACTACAGGGTCAGATTCCCCCCTAGGAGTGGGAACGTCTGGACCTAGTAGGAGACATTTCCCAGACCCGCAACTAGTCCTGTGGGTTGAGTCCAGCCTGCCATGATCCTGTGACCCCAAAATTCTCCCTGTGGGCCCGACAAGTGCTGGGGTTCCCTCTCCATCGCGCAGGCCCTGCGGGGACGAGCACTGGGCCCTGACTTCTGCCAGCTCTTTTCGCTCCCTACAGCCCAGTGACATACTTCCTTCCGCTCCAAACAGACTGGACATGTCATTCAATATCTTCACTGTGTATCTTTCTTACCTCTTGCATCCCGCTTTCAGACAGTGTCGGCCTGGACGTGGACACTGATATGGATCACACAAAAGCTGCCACCACCGTAGGCCCCCCTTACCACCTTGGGTAAATGTTATTTAGAGTCCTGCTTCTGATGATCTGGAGTGGACCCAGAAGCCAGGTCTGATCTCATCCCGACATCCCTCCCTGACACCTCAGCTGATGCCACTGTCATACCTGTGTCCCTGCTGCAAGCCCAGGTGGTTTGCAGCTGTTTATAGAACCGTGTTCCATAAAACCTGGAGGTGTCTAGGAGAGTCACTCGTTTTATTCAACGAATATTGATGGCCTGACTACTATGAGTGCCGTAGGTTTTGCAATAAGGTGCAAAAACAGAAAAAATAAATGAAGTCCCCGTCCTGCCCTGTGGGATAACAGTCCAGTTAGGGTTGGTGTGGGAGAAAGTAGACAATAAACGGTCACAACGATGGCATCTGTTAGATGGTGTTGAAGGTTAGGAAGGGCAAACGGCAAGGTAAGGACAGAGGAATTTCCAGGAGTGGTGAGGAGGTGGCGCTCTATAAAGAGTGTCCAAGGACGGGCCTCTGTGACGCAGTGTTGTTTGTGGAGACCTGGGAGGATGAGATTGGCAGATGGCAGAGTGTCCCTACAGGAGGACCCCTGGGGAGTGGCCCTGGGGCGGACGCAGCTCCAGTCTATGTTCAAGGAACAGAGAGGACACCAGGAACTCGGGAAAGAGAGGTGTGAGGAGCCGGCAGGAGCCCCAGCCCGCAGAGCAGCAGGCGTCAGGGCAGGGACATGCAGGGTGCGGTGGAAACCCCCGCAAGGCTGGGAGCAGAGGAACGGCATGACTGCATCTCCCTACGGAGGGATCACTGTGCATTCCAGGTCAGAGCAGACCGTGTTACAAGGACAGGAGGAGAAGCTCAGAGTAATACGGGGCAACTGTAGCAGTCCAAGTCAGAGGTGAGAGTGGTTTGGGTCAGAGACAGTCCGTGGAAATGGTGAGGGTTTCAGGTTCTGGACTTATTCTGAAGTTAGATCTGGTAGGATTCTCCCTCAGGCTGTGAGAGGAGGAAATCCAACACTGTCACTTCCCGGTGTTTGACCTGGGAAACTGCAAGGAGGGACCATCGTCACTCGGTGTGCTGCATCAGCAGGTCTGTGCAGGAAAAACGGAATGAGCAGCTAGTTTGGGGCGTGCAATGTGCTGAAGCCTATTATATCCAACAAGAGCTATCGAGTAGACATGAAGAGTCTGCAGTTCAGGGTGGACACCCCAATAGATATCTGGGAGCATAGATGTTATTTACAGACTGAGGAAAACCGAAGGAGCAGTGTATCTAGAGAAAAAGGAAGGGTGAGGGAGAGACAAGGCTACTCCGACATTGAGAACTGCTCCCAGGAGGGCTGCCCCAGGGGAGGTTGAAGAGCCTGAGGCTCTTGGCTTCCAAACCTGTTTTAACCAAATTAACTCTACTCTGCAGAAAGCCGGACAATGTAATGGTTCTACACACCTTGGCCACAGACTGCTTGGGTTCAATTGCGTCTTCTACCACTGACAAGCACTATGGTCTTGGACAAGATTTAATCTCTTAGGTCGTCAATTTTTCCATCTGTAAATTGGGGATAATAAGCTTCCCAAGCTTGTATATTTGTCATGAGAATTAAGTTGAGTTAAATATCTTAGCATAGGGCCAGGCACAACGTGTTTACTATAAAAATGTTGAATGTTATTATCCATTTTACACCATGGTGTTATAAATAAAATCCCATTGGAAAAAGAGGTTGACTGATGAAAATAACTTTATTCATTAAAAAGACTGATAGACTTCTATAACCACAAGTTTGTAAGTATTAAGTATGTGTAATTATACATTAACATTTGGAGGTAAAAGAGAACATCTTAATATTAATTATGACAAAAGAAAACAAAAAATGTTAGAGAACATAAATGTCTCAATTGAATAATTTTCTTATTTGCTAAAAATTGGGGAAATGTAAATTTTTTATTTGTAAATGTATGCAGCACAAGACCCTCCCACTGGAAAAACCTACAGTTGAGTTTCTTTTGTATAAACTCTAATAAGCATGTGAATGAATCCAGTTAGACTATGCTGTTTCTAACTACTGGAAGCTTCTGTGCAGTAGTGTCTGCAAGTTAGTTACTTCTTTGTTAGTTCTTCATTGAACAAGCAATTTTCCAATGAAAACCCAAACTTGGGCAAATGTATCTTCCTAAACTGCAGGATCAGGGAGCAGAGTGGCAACCTCTTGATAGGACTTGCAGAAGAGGAAATTTATCACGGAGAGGAAGCGTGTCCTGTTCCAGGCTGCAGGTGGAGTTGAGAAAGAACCTAGGTCTCATCTTCTCAGATTTAGACAGTGTGGCGTGGCCTCCACGGGCCAGGCCTGACCCCTGTCTGGGATTCTGTTTGTAAGAACTGTGGATCTTCTACTAACAAGAGAAGCAACGTGGTATTAGATCCTACGCAGCCCTCCAGGGTTTTACTTGTGGATTGGCACGTGCACATGAAGTGGCCAAACACCGAACAAAACTTCAGTTCAAAGCCCCAGTTGCTGAGAGTGTCTGTCATGAGACACACACTCCAGGCCACTTGGAAGGGTCACCCCACAAACACTGGCAAGTTGAATTGCCACCAAGTTGCTGTTTTTAAAAATGCGTACCCCTCTGTCATGTATACGCCTTTTCAGGGAATATTGGATCATTTTAAGTCTCTCTAAATATTTGTGATAAGTAAAATTTGGGATCAAGAAGAGAATTGATACTTGACCCTTTTTTTTCTTTCCAATGATATGTTCCTAACATATATATGTAAGAAAAATTGTGCCTTATTTGCTTCAGCACGTCACATATTTTGCCTTTATCAACCCTATCTATGAGTTGCTCCTTTATTATGCATTTGGCCCAAGGTCACATAGTCAGGAATTGGAGATGAAATC
Source organism: Avahi laniger (assembly GCA_963575035.1). Taxonomy (NCBI): domain Eukaryota; kingdom Metazoa; phylum Chordata; class Mammalia; order Primates; family Indriidae; genus Avahi; species Avahi laniger. Next base: position 6,032 of record CAUYSK010076253.1, read on the forward strand.
CTGTATTTTCTGAATTCAAAACGTTGGCTCTTTCAACACATAAAACCTTCTTCTGAAACCTACTTCTCATTAGGTTTAATCTGTCAAACTTCCCTATTTTCATGGGCAATACCAAAAAATCTTAACATTCTTCTGATAATGCAACATAATGGGCTTATTTCCGAGATAGAGCCAGTTGCAAAATGTCTAGATAGTTGAACTAAAATTAGGACAGAAACTTATGTTTGGGCAAGCCTCTAGTCTCAAGTTCACGGTGAATAGATTTTTGCCATTTTAGATGCAAAAAAATTTGCCAATTTTAAATCAAAGAAGTGAATGTTCACCTGTAGGACACTGTCAACTATATGAATATCATTACAAACTCCGAAGCAAAGCTAATGAAAGTAGCACATTTTTGCAAAACTGCAGAAGCTTGATTTAGTCAGTGAGAATTTCTTCTTCACACAGATTTTTGTCATCTCTCTGAGCTGCAGGGGCCCCTCGATGACAAATTAGCAAGGTGCTACTGTCTTGAAGCTAGGAGACATTTCAGCACATTGACATTCAGCACTGTGACCTGCTTCTTGCTAGACCGCTAATTAATATTTGCACTGCCTACAGAATTAGCTTGTTTTTCAGACTATTTCACATTCCAAGAGTGCCTCCAAGTGAAGCAGGTTGTTATCAAAAGCCAACTTTAACTTTGTATTATTAATACTTATAAGAAGAGCCACTACAAAGTCTCTGTTTTTGCTAGACCACGCAGGCATCTTGCATGCTTCGTATTATCTCACCTGCACTCCCAGTGGACAAGATAAATAACATTGCTCCATTTTGTGGTTCAGGAGATTAAGCCTCCACAGTTTGAATAGTTTGCCCAGGAACATGGAGTTGTTGAATACCAGCTGCAACTGTATTCACATCTTCTGTCAGAATCCAAAGATGCTCTTAAATGGCCCAGACCGTCATCACCAAGCTAAAGAAGGCCCTCTGGAAAGGAGAGTAGAAATTAATTCAGAATTTGAGGTTAGGCATTGACAGTAGGAACTGAGTCTGTGTGTCTCCATCTCAAATGCATACCTGGAAGCCTAAATCCCGGATGTGATGGGACCTGGACGCAGGCCTCCGGGAGGTAATCAGGTCACAAGAGTGGAGCCCTGTGGAGGGGATTAGCGCCTTCATAAGGAGAAATAAGACGGAGCTTGCTTCCCTCTTCTTTCTCTGCCGTGTGAGGACACCAAGAGGAAACAGCTGTCTGCAAATCAAGAAGAGGGCCTTTCCCAGACACCAGGTCTCCTGGCACCTTGATCTTGGACTTCCAGCCCCTGAACTGTGAGAAACAGATTTCTGATATTTAAGCCACCCAGTCCATAGTGTTCTGTTATAGCTGCCCAAACTAAGGCAATTGCCTCACCAGGTGTCCTGCCTTACTCTAGTTTTCCTGCTCCAGAAGAGAAAAAATACTCTTCAAAACCAAATGGTTTCACTAGAAGTTATGTCAATGTATCAGAGTTACCCTAATGCCCCAGCAACATGCAAATATGATCATAAATAGCCTACAAAACAACCCAGGGTTCATTCTGACTGGTTGGTGCTCAGGGCTGAACTGCTGCTGAATATTTTGAACGGCATTGCAAAAGAACGGCAAGTGTATCTTCAAGTGTTTCTTCGTGAAGGCAAAGTAGTTTTCTTAATATCAAGAGGATATGATTGAAGATGTATTGAATATATATTCTCACCTGTATCTTTGTTGAAAGAGTTACAAAAGTAAAATCAAGTGGATGCATACAGTTTTATCGATCCCAGAAAGTCCATCTCATAGTCACTACAATGTTGAAAAACTTTCAGAACATACGTTAGTCCACTCTAAAATACTGTGGTTGTAAAAATAAAATAAAATTCCCTATGCTATCTTAAAACTTTGGGATACCCATGGAGTGAGTTGCTGTCAGAGATCTTCTCCCAGCTGAGGGTGCTCTGCCCTTTGTTTGTCTGGTTTTTGTCATGGGATGCACCAGGCAGAGGACAGTTTTGTTCAGCTGAAGATGGGAAGTCAGAGGACACAAGGTAAGAGTGCCTCCTACCTGTGGGTATGTACACGAAGCCAGGAGGAAAAGATCAAGTGTCATAAATTCCAAATTTTATAAAGTCAAAGACCACATCAGCTTTATCTACTAAAATATACTGAGAACCTAACACAGTGCCTGGCACAGAGAGGAGCTCAATAGACATGTGTTTAATGAATGTTAACAAAGGGCCGAAGTGAAAATCAAGATAAGGACTCCAAAACCATATGGTCAATTAAAGTAGCAAAAGAGATCCGCTACCAGGAGTAACAATGGCAACGAGCTGAAAGCAGTAAGCAAGGAGCTTCAGAAGTGCGTGAGCAGTGGGTGACTGTGGAGGCAGCCATCCATGCACATGATACTTTATTTCTCCCCAGCAGGGATAAGACATGGCGTCCTCTTCCAAAAGGAGGGCACTGCCCAAGATGAGAGAGAGAGAGGTACAGAAATATGTCTCTGTAGATAAAGATGTTCTTTTCTGCCCTATGTGAAAAACGCATAGTTCACATAGACATATGTCTCTGGAGTTAAAACAAAATAGTCAGTATTCTTATGCTTTGGCAATATTTGAGCCATATAAATGTTCATTATCTTTGAAATATTTATTGGGAATTTCTCAACTCAAAATCTCAGTGTCTTAACAAAGCCCAGTGGATTTTGCATCTGGACAGAATCCAGTGTAGACACGCTTGGTCAGAGGATGCCCTGGGCGGCTCTCTTCCCAGGCTCCTTCCAGTGAATGGATCAGAAACGATTGGAGTATCCCCAGGGCCTCAGGGTCCCCCCGATGCTCTACATCTGCTCAGCAAGGAGGGAAAACAGAGCGTGGAGAACATCGTGGGAAGTGTTGAGGGCCATCCCTTCCTCCCACGTTCCACTCTCCAAAACAAGGCCCGTGGCCCTGCCGTGCTTTAAGAGGGCTGGACATGAGCATCCAGCCGGCTGCCATGTACACACACTTATCCGTCAGTTTCAGTTGTTATGGGCCCAAGCTTAAAACCAACCTAAATGGCTAACAATAGAAAACTTTCGGATAAATTTCCTATTGGGGAAGTAAAATGGGGATTTCCTTAAGTTATTAAATTGAAATAAAATATTAATAACGTGTGTACATATCTATGAAACAACTATGTTGAGAAAGTAGAACACGGATTGCATGCGTGTTGTAATCGAGAGTTTGAAACATGATTCTGCATGGTGGCTGAGGACTCGAATGGGACCTGAAGACGTTCCTCGGGTGGTTGACCTCGGTGCTTGGACAGAGACTGGAACCAAATGCTGGCAGCCCCCAGCTCTCAAGGGATTCTCCCAGGAAGAGTCATTGGTTTTGTCCTTTGTATTTTAAGTCTCAGAATTCTCTTCTGTGTTTCTTTACTAAGCACAATTTTACTTGTAGGTCAGTCTATGATTTAGGTCAATACTTGAACAGATGGCAGCTGGGATTTCCAAACTGCAGCTTGGAATGAATTGAGAGACAGACTCAAAAAGCCCTAAACTGAAAAACCTTAAATTTGTACAGAAATCACTTTTAAAACAGAGGTCCATCAAATAACCGTTGATTTCTGGTTTTAAGGAAAAGATGTTCAAATTCAGGTGGGCGTTTTACTCATTTTTGGTTTAACTGTCATTACTTTAAGTATACAACTAACGTATGCCTATTTGGAGAAACAGAAAACACAGAGAAGAAAACGAAAGGGAAGGAAAAGAAAGGAAAAATAGAAAAGGAAACATTGTGCTTAATCCCTTCAGAAATAACAGGGTATTGACATCAACTTGCTTTGACTTAAGCTAACGTAATGGGGGCGGTTATTTCCTTATAGCATTTTTTTGAGCCTGTCTTTTAAAATTTCCTGTAGATTCCCAATATACCTGGTACATTATACAATGAAATCACACTGTGCATATTATCAGTAATATTTTGTCACGTTTTCATGTTAGTAGGAAAATCTTCATTATTGTTTCAGTGGCTGGGCCGTTCCATTACATGGGCTCAGTACTATTATTTTCTACACAGCCTCAAATGATTAAGATTACAGTGTTATTATTTTTTAAAAAAACGCTTTGATGAACATCTTTGAACATCCAAACTTTGGCACTTGATTAATAATTTACTTACAATAAATCCTTAGGAGCAGGTCAAAATAATGAACACTTTTAAAGCTTTTGATGCGTTCTGCTGAGAGGTAACAGCAATTTGCTTTCACGCAAGCTGTGCGTGAGTATGCCAACCCTTGCAACCTCTTTGACACTGTATATTTTCATTCTGTTTAACCCTTGTTCATCTCTACGGTAAAAGAAAATGGTAACATTGTTGCCTGACTAAACCCACTCATTTCAAGCTGTTTGACACATACAAAATACAGCACAAAACTTTAATATATTTGGATTTTATGTTAGACTTTTCTTATACTATTTTTTGAGGTTTTTCCTTACCAAGTTTCTTCTCACCTTCTGTCCCTTTCTCCCCTCTGAATGCCCAATATCTACTTCAAAGAGACCCCAAAGAACATAGCTCACGAATTACGAGTTTCCTGGCTACCTCCTGCCTCAGAAGCACAGGGAAGATTGTCCTACGATGCTCACAGCTCTAGCAACTCCTAGGACAAGACACCCATGTTTCTCGGACTTGGGATTCCCTGAACTGAACATACCGGCAGATACAGTGACCGCAACCACCAGCTCCCTGGGGGTCCTTTTATTAGGGATGATTGTCTATTTTTATTTTCTGTTAGTGACAACCCATTCAAAATTTACAGTTGGTGGTTTTCAAAAACTTCACTCATTTTCCAGAGGGTAAAGTACTGTGGGCTGCAGGAGAGACATTTTCCCCCACTTTGACGGGACAGGGTTTCTCCTAGGCAGGGTGTCCTTTTACAAGGACATTTGGCCTTGCGGGTAATTGGAAGACCAAGGGATACCTCAGCAGCCTATGGTTGCTAGAAGCTTCTGTCAGCAAGTCTCACGAGATAAGGTGGGATTCTGTAACTTCAGCCTCAGCCTCTCCAAGAGCAGCAAACAGGGTGAGTGATGAAGCCATGCGTTGCGGACGCGCAGTGTCTCAACTGCGCCCTTCCGTCCTGAATGTGGTACGCAAACCTGCGGCGGCCGGTCTGTTCACACCCAGGTGCTCTGTCGACAGGTGTGAACTGACGAGACAATAAAACCCTGAGCTACTTCAACCAAGGAGGTAGTTAATGTCCAAAGATGGGAGGATTTGGAGCTCTCGTCATTTCAGAACTGAATCTAGACGTTATTCTTCAAACAGTAATACAAAGAAATCAAAACCCACTGGCGTTAAAGAACTCTTGAAATATTTATAATACAGGAAACACAGAATGTTTATGATGGTACAGGTGGAGGCAGTCGGTGGAAGACACATGGACATAAACCGAGCTAGAGTTCGCCCAAACAGAGAGAGAAGTAATGAGCTTCCCCCCACCCCATCCGCCCCCACCTTGGGTGCTGGCTGAGCTGAGCTAAGCAGAGGGAGGGAATGAAGCCCTTACAGCAGTGTCCTTGAGGTGTGCATGGTGATGTTTTAGCAACTGAAATGAAAATTCAAAGACTTTCTGAAAATTATTAAAAGAACATAATAAATTCACATTCTAGCACATACTGACATGAGACCAGAAGGCAAGGCACCTACAGATTCTGACCGGCAGGGTCGGGGTAACAGAATACCAGAAATCCAGAAGAGACTGCCATAGAGATGATTGTCTAGTCACGCTTGGCTGTGGAAATTAATTTTAGAATCCCACTCTATAGATAGAACTTGTAGTTGTGCATGAAAAGGCTTAATAAAATGTGTAGATTTTCTTCCCCTCATTCTAGAGAGTAGGTTTGGTCCTTCTTAACTAATTCTTTTGCCATCTTCAGTAAGCATTCGGTGAAAGAAGCCCTTGGACGTTGTTTGAAATCGATGACTGATCTGCAAGAAACTGAATGTTGGAGCTCTGTAGTCAAAATTCTGGTGAGAAAAGAAGGCTGACAGATTACACAAGCAGGCCCCAAGGGGAGTGTGGCCCAGATGAGGTTTGGCGCCATGAGAGTTGCCTGTTGGGCCACGTGTCCTGTGCCACCTCCCACCGCGTGCTCACTTTGCTGCCTTGCATGGCTGTTATGTCCCAGGATGACACACCTTCTCAGACAACAGGAAGCCCGAGGGTCACGCCAAGGTAAGTCCATCCTTCTGGCTGTGCTCTGCCAAACAGGCGGGGCCAGTCAAACGGAGCACACTTGCCTGGAATCAGAAGTGGAGATGCGAGCACTTCTACCCCAACATCAGCACCGACCCCATTCTCTCGAAACCGTCTCCAGGTTGAGTGCAGGAAACCAAGAGAAGGGGGACATGGAGTCGGGGCAAAAGGACCGAAAACAACACGACTCATTCAGAATAAAGGTGCCCCCAAAGCATAAACTGTCACCGCTAGCTCTTTCTAGACTGTTTTTAACATCTATCCCCTCTGACGGTCACTTTAAACTATGGTTGCTTGGCTTTGGAAAAGGCTGGGTCTGGCCTGCCGCCTGGGCCCTGCTGTCAGGAGTGCCGTGGGTCCCGTTTGGAGGACGCGCAGGCCCGAGCAGGCACCTGGGCAGGTCAGGGCAGGGTCTCTGCAGGGATTCTCTTACTCCTTCCTGAGGGACACCCAGCGAAGTTTGTATGTCTTGGTCTATCCTGGGAGTGCAGATGAGGCACAGTGATTGCGGAATTTGACTCTGGAGTTAAAGAACTTCTTCCCTGAGTCCACCCAAAGACTTGAGTAAATGACGTGAAGTTTATCGCTACACCAGGTTCTTGTATATGGCGCAGATGTCATAGCACTGCACTCACTAACCCTCGGGCCATGGACTGGTACCAGTCCGTGGCCTGTTAGGAACCGGACCGCACAGCAGGAGGTGAGTGGCGGGTGAGCAAGTGAAGCTTCATCTGTGTTCACAGCCGCTCCCCATCGCTCACATCACTGCCTGAGCTCGGCCTCCTGTCAGATCAGCGGCGGCATTAGACCCTGCATTATGGTGAGGTGTATAATTATTTCATTATATATTACAATGTAATAACAATAGAAATAAAGTGCACAATATTTGTAATGCACTTGAACATCCTGAAACCATCCCACCTCCTGGTCCACGGAAAAATTGTCTTCCATGAAACCAGTCCCCAGGGCCAAAAGCTTGGGGACCCCTGTCATAGCACATCCTTCGGAAGCCTGGCATGCATGTTAGGAATGAGCCATTCTACTAAATAGTAGCTGCAGGTCCCCACCCAGCCTCTGCACTGGCCTTGTCAGAATGAGGATGATGCTCGAGAAGACAGCAGATCACACTTTATGCCCATCTGGTCCCCTGCTCCAGTCTCTCCCAGTTTTTCTTGATTTCTTTTCTTTTCTCTATTTATGATGTGTCCACAATGTACTTAAATTCTACTGCTGTGTGCTAAGCTGCATGTCAGCATTGCAAAGCCCTCCATACTGACATGGGCAGTTTTCATGTGTGCCTGAAGGTACATCAATTCTGACTTCTTATGTATATTTCATGATGTTTGAACATGAAATGGACAACCATATCGGCAAGGAAGAAAGCACATTTCAGAGTGCACGTATAGTTTTGAATCATGTAACCATTACCACCCTTGCAAGGGGGCTTGGCCCAGCCATGCTGAATGCCCCAGCCTGAAAGCGTCTAAGTTGGATGCCCGTAAAGATTCAGGGTTGTGCACAGAGACCTGGGAGGCGCCATGTTATGCTTGTAGTTCAATCTCTACCAGACTAGCTGCAAAGGCACAGTGGGTCACAGCAAAAGATGGCTTTGCTTCTTTGCTCCACCGCTAATAAGCTGAGTGTCCTTGGGCAAATCACGTAACGCTGTGTGTTCCAGGGCACAAAGTATCCTCAGGAGATCTGACCCTGGAGCTCCAGAAACTAGCACATGCACTGCAAAATCCCCTGTCCCCCCTGAGGTGTGTGGTCTAGGAGACATGGAGGGGATTGGGTCGCTGCTCCTGTGTGTCCCTCCTAGGCCAAGACAGCAGCACCGGCCTGTGGGGACAGAACTGCGGCTGCCCGTTGCCGTGAGAGCATTAGCAGTTACCAGTTGGGACCAGCCTCTCGGTCTCTCTTCCAAAGGCTTGGGGGTGCTCAAAGCCCTCCCGAGGCTCAGCGTTTAAAGACACGCTGATAATTTACAGCCTTTCATGAGGTTTCACATTCATTTCGGAATTTCCTTTGCCAAGTTTGTGTCTCATGTTGGGCCTTTTCTCCTTTGGGTAAAAATATCTCCGGGCTGGCCCAGGCCTGGAAGCAGCGGGGTTTTCTGCTGCGACAGTGACACCTGCTGTTGAGGACAGAGTTGGTGGTTTCTCAAGGAAAATCTCTGTGGGGCCAAGATTGTTTTCCGATTTCCAACATCTGGAAGGATAAGCGGATTCATTTTGCGGGGAATGAACACTGCTGTGCTGATCAAGCAAAATCAAATGAGAGGCCAGGGTTAGGAAGAAAGAAAAAAATAAGGAAAGAAAATGTTCTTTGGGTTGAAAAACAAAGAAATCAAAGACCCCTCTGGCATGGCACAAAGCAGCCTGCGGTGGGTCTGCTTTGTCAGAAATGGCTAAACAAGAGGTGGCCCTTTCTACCCCAAATCTGAGACGCCCAAGCTGTCAGCGGGCACCTCCGCTGTTTCTGTCCCTGCAGCCGAGGCTGGGCTTTCTCAGGGCAGACCCTCCCCACACGGGAGCCGATGCCTGCAGAAGGGCCTTTCCCAAGCAGAGGCCTGCCGAGGTCCCTCCGCGGCACCGGAGGGGACAAGGAAGGTTCACATCCTCCCCCTCCCTGCGCTGTGCAGAGGAGCCCTGGCTGCTCCCAGCCCCCAGAACTCACCTGCCATGGCCGACGTGGTCAAAGACACGGCCCCTTGATTTCTTCAAAACCCTAGAAATCAAAACAGAAAACATTTGGCATCTATTTGCCTTTCATCTTAGGAAATATTTCTATTATTGCTACTTTAATTTGCCTCAACTTTTAATTACGTCAGGATTTGAGGTCTCTATAATTTATCAAATTCTTACCTTATAGATAAAAAACAAGACAAACTTTAAAATGACCCGTTTTTCAGATATTTGGATACTTTCAAAATATTATTTTTCAGTTCCAAAAATATTTTCTCACCTATATGGATACAAAGCTCAGCTTTTATTTTGACCTCCGTGAGGAAAACATCAAATAAATGCCACTAACACACCCAAAAGGGGAGAGTCGTAGTTTGGTGCGGAAGGGTGATCTTGCAGTTAGAGGCACAGCTGTCATCTTCTGTATGTACCAAATCAAGAAATCAGAGTCTAACTCAAGATTTTTCAGACTTTTAAAGAAATCTGTTGAATCCTTTTTGCATAGACAAAAAAAAAATTGTGCAGGGAAGTCTAATTTTAAAATCAGAATAGATGCATTCCCAGCTGCCCCCCAAGTGGCCCTGAAAAGACTCCTTGGCAGCCCAGAGACCCCCACGGGGCAGTGTGCCCAGCACAGGACGAGCTGCCTGATGTCCAGCTGCAGGGACCGTGGTCCGTGGCGACTGCCCTGCTCCCGCCAGCGCCAGCACCGCACGTCCTCGTCCCACCTGCGGCGAGAGGGCGGCTCGGCTGCCACAGCGCTTTGTGGGCCCTGAGATGCCAGGGTGACCGCTCATCTCAAAAGTGTTAATTAATGCAAAAGGCTGAACCAGCACTGTGCTGTTCTAGAGGAAAAAGGAAAAAATAATTTTACTTCCTTAGGCCTCCCCTTCCACAACTATAAAGTAAGAGATTTTGAGTAAGCGACCGTTAATAAAACCCTGTCACCTTAGCGGGAAATCCGAACACCGTCACTTCCTTTGCTCTTGGCGTCAGCTCTCTGCACAATCTCCAGCTCCATTTTCTGGCTGGAGACACAGGTTCAGATTTTGGAAGTCAGCTAGAGGCATAGACCGGGGTGGTTCTCGCCCCCCGTTCCTGCGACTCCCAGGGCTCATTCCATCTCTCCCTGACCCCCACCCTCAGCCGTGGTGGCTTCGAGCTCTGTCATTCTGAGATTCTCTGAAATATTGTCCCAGTGTTCTTATAGTGGAGGGCTGTAGCTTTGCACATGGATGCGAAACCAGTAATCTGCGGACTCCAGCACGTGGCGTGCACGGCGTGCCCCGCGCAGGCTCGCAGACGTGAACCGCGAGCATCCCTGACCAGCAGCAGCGGCGCCGCAGCGGGCTGCACCAGGCAGAGGCTGTCCCGGGTGTTTCCAGCACGGCTTCCAGGCCCGCCGGGCGCAGGGGCTCAGTCGGTGTTTGCGGAACCTCCTGGGATCAGGCCTGCGAGCCTCCTTCACCGGGACTGGTGTTACCCGGAGACTTCATTTTCTTTCCCTCTTTCATTTTAATTTCACCGATTTCCCGCTTATTACTTAATACATTTTCTTGGTTATTGGCATCTGGGTTGAAGGCTGCAACACAAACACTGAAAGACCAAATCAAGATTTTTTTTTTTTAAAAAAAGAGCAAAATATTCACATTTCAGATGGAGGAGCAGATGGGGCTCTTGGCACTTCAGAGGATTTAAATTGACCCTCTGCACCACGCCGGGGAAGACAGACTGTCACTGCTGACGGGAGCGCTAAGGAGACATGCTTTCCCTTTGAATATGTAGCCGCCTTTTGGATTCTTTTCTCTCTACAGTGGATGATGAGGAGCCATAGGATTTATGTGGGCTCTGTTGGAACCTGACAATGCAGCTATGGGACCCAAGGCAGCCCTGGGTGCAGACTCTGTCCCCCACAGTTCAGCTGTGCCTGGACTGTCTGCCTCTGAGCCTCTGCTTTGCCACTTGAAGATGGGAACAAAGCCACCTGCCCCAATCATCGTCACATGATATAAGATAAATGCATGGGAAAGTGCCCAACACAGTGCCTTGCACATAATAGGTGTTCAATAAATGTAGCTTCTTTTCCCCTTTTTCTTCACAGGCGGCCAGAGACATGAATTTTTTGGAAGCTTTCTCTTCACAACTTTCTTTTTTCACAGCTGGTAAAGATAAGGACCAGGTGGGTAGCTCTGACCTTCCCTTGGATGACATTTATAAAATAAGCTCTGTCTATTCATAGGACAAGTGTGATCTGCAGTTGAGACAGGAGCGCCTTATTTTAAACAGGTTTTGAGCTTGCCTGCAAATCTTTAAAATATGGGAATCTTGGACAACCTTTAGTCACAAATCTTGAAGCTGTCCTCTTGCTCAGTTATCAGAACACGCTCCAGATCTCTCTGTCTACCCATTTGCAGCTATTCTAAGCATTGACTTCTTTCGATTGGTGTGAATTGTTCATTTTAATAATTAAAAAACCGCACCAAACAAATCAAATGTTCTGTGCTTGTTGCTAAAAAGATGGCATTCACACAGAAGTATCTGAATCAGGTAAAGGATGACTTTATTTTAAAATACTTGAAAATCCAGGAAAGGAAATCCACTGGGAGATTTATAAATGAAAGCGTGGATTGTCAGAAGGACCGTGAAAGAAGAGAGCGGAAGAAGAGGAGAGATACAGTGAGTAGGAACAATGACAATATAGAGACGGAGAACTTTGGTGAACGCGGCCTTTTGAGCTTTTGCCAGGCCCTTGTTTAACCCTTCTCAGACACCCCATTGCCCATAAAATAGAGTCAACCTCCACAGCGCAGCATGTAGGGCCTTTTCTGATTGGTTTTGTCCTGGCTTTTCTCGACTAATTCTTCATAATCTCTAACCGCCCCCATGTTCCTCCACCGACAGCCCCCCTCACTTCACCGTCACATTTCCCAGGTAATGCCCAGCATAACTGGCACGTGGCATTGGCTCAGTGTCTATTGTTTATCCAAGAAAAAAATTAAACATTATTGTATTTAAAAAGTCAATTGTTTATTAAGGCCACAGAACCACAGAAAATCTCAGAAATTGGAGCCTCCATTTACTTCTAGAAGCAGGAGTAAGAAGAGAGGCTGGACGGGAACTAATTAGATGCCCAGAGAGAGCCCTGCAACCGCCCTGCAGCAACATCCCTCCATCTAGGTGGGGTGCTGGCGGGTGTTTACTTGGTGGAGAAATAGAGCTGGAGTCTTTAGATGTAGAGGTGGCTGGAAACAAGGAAGGAGCAGGTCAAGTATGAGGCTGAAGGCAGAGAAAGTGAATGAAAGTCACCAAAATGAAGAGGAAGTTCTCCCAACTCCCTCCTTTCCTTGGGTCCTGGCACCGCCCAGACAGGAGACGAGAGAACTCATCTTGAGAACGGAAGAGTCCAACAGGAAAGACGTGGGGGACCAAGGACACGATTGTATCCATCCCCAGAGCCAGTTACTCTAAGTGAAGCTTCCAGTTCATACACACAGAAAGACCTCCCAGTCAGCTTTTTAGTACTTAACTTTTTAAGCAGAAAACTAAGAAGCATTAGACACTTGAGGAAAGCTCCCAACGTGAAAGACACATCAAAACATAAGAGCAGAGGGGGAAAATACTGAGTCAATACAAAGAGCATAAAAAATCTTTTAAAAATATATTTAATTAATATCCTCAAAGAGATACTATATCCATGAAACAAGAGCATCATGTTATTAAAAATGACCAGTAATAGAACAATGGAACTCCTACAAATTTAAACTATAACAGATAACGTTTAAAACATATCAGAGTGCTGGAAGCTAAATTTGAGAAAATCTCCTGGAAATTGGAACAAAAAAATATAGGAGATGGGACATAGGAGAAGGTAAGAAAATAAGAGAATTAGTCTGGAAAATCAAAGGTCACAAAAACAAGAGTTCCAGAAAGCACAAACTGGGCAAATGGAACAAAAGGTTTATATGAAATAATCCAAGAAATTGCCTCAGAATGAAAAGACTCTGATTTCCTATTGAGTAACTGTAGTGGGCTGAATAGTAGCCCTAAATAATATTCTAATCCCCGGAACCTGTGAAAGCTATATACATACATTTTTAAAGATCTTTGAAGATGTGATTAAGGATTTTGAGATGAGCAGATGACCCCGGATTATCTAGGGCACCCTAAATGCCATCACCTGCATATTTATAAGAGGGACACAGAGGGAGATTAGACACACAGGGAGAAGAAGGCATTGTGACCATGGAGGCGGAGATTGCAGCAATGCAGCCACAAGCCAAGGAATGCCGGAAGCCACCAGAAACTGGAAGAGGCAAGGAAGAAGTCTCCCCTGGAGACTCTCGAGTCAGCCCCGCCAACACGCTGACTTCAGCACAGCAATACTGATTTCAGACTGTTGGCTCCAGAACTGTGACACTATACATTTCTTTTGTTTTAAACTACCCAGTTTGTGGAAATTTTTCCAGTCACACAAAACTAATAAAGTGAACTACTCAATAAATGAAAGGAAAACACAAAACTACCCACAGCAAGAAACCTCGGGGCAAGACTTCAGAATACTAGGCATAAAGATAAGAGACTAAAACTCTGAGAGAAGAAACAAATGTCTTCCAAGGAACAGGACTCAGATAGGAATCGAACTTACCAAACAAAAATGATTCCTGCAGTACAGTGTGGTAGTATCTGCAGACTCTAACCTTCTGAGATTGAAATAATTCCCTATCTAGAATTTTATATGCAACCAAAACAAAATTTTAGCCCCAAACAAATTTGCTTTTGTCTTGCTTTTGTCCTTAAGTCACGAGACTTACCTCCTATGCCCAGTTTCCCAAGAAGATACTGGAGGACACACTCCACCCACAGAAGGAGGAAACTCCAAACAGAATTAAAAGTCCTGAAATTTAGAAAATGGGGAAGCCAAAAAAGGTGTGATGTAAACTGAGTTTCCAGGAAATTGGTGAAGAAAAGTCCCAGCTGACATCCGTGCCACAGACGCAGTGGGTTGCCGTCCGTGTTAGGTCTGGGGATGGAGGCCTCAGAGGGTATCTCAGCAACAGTAACAAGATGGAATCGATGTATTCCCCATGCATTTGACTACACTGAGTGGATTCTAAATTTCTTTTTAAAAATAATTAATGCTGGGCGCATAGGAAAAAAGCCAATTTTTTAAATGAAAGATGTATGTCGGAAACACATGATTTGACCTCTAAACCTTATCTTCCATAAGACCCAATAGAGAATGTCTTAATTTTTTTAAAACAATAATAATTATATTTTTGAGAAATCAGACATTTTATACCAGAAGACATTGCAAAAAGGGTTTGAAGTAGATGACCCTGGGGCCTAGGAAGAGTATGACAAGAGTCTATAGTTTTTTTCCTAAGATTTTTATTACTCTTTTATTTTTTTAAACCATGCACACTTGTTGCTATGATTTTAAAAAAGAAAATCCTTCTCTGTGAATGTCTTTACATGAATCCAGATCTAGTCTTCTATTTTCATATACGGATTCAGGGAGTGCTCCTTATCCAGAATGCTTGGGACCAGAATTGTTCAGATCTTGCTTTTTTTTTTTTCTTTTGGATTTTGAAATATTTTCAGAAATATATACTGGTTGAACATTTCTGATATGAAAATCCCAAATTCGAAGTGCTCTAGTGAGCATTTCCTTTGAGTTGGTGCTCACATGTTTCAAAGTTTGGAGCATCTCAGATTTCGGATTTTCTGATTAGGGATGCACAGCCTGTACATGTATATGCATATGTAGGCATTTTCTTACATTTGTCGTTGTTAGTTATTCTCCACACTATTAAATGTAGCTAAAAAATGACAATTAGAGATAAAGAAACCAAAGTTTAGAGAGATCAATTCATATACCCATGGAAGTAAAATACAGAAGCCCACGTACCGTGGCTGCTCTAACATGATACATTTTATTCTGTCAATCCACGTATCCCCAGTCCCTGCGCCACTGAGCCAGGGAAGACCCTGGGCTCTGGGTCCCTGTTAGCGTGTTGTCTTTGCACTGGCTCTCACCCTCCTCACTTGACAGATTAGGACAAAGGACTTCACAAATCCTGACTGCATCAGCATGGCCACCAACCTTAGGGTGTTTTGCAGGCAACAGACTCAGCCCCTGCCTTCCAGCTGTCCAGGCCGGTCCTAAGCTTGCGGGCCAGAGGGAGGCCAAAGGCACCCAGGTCTTGAACTCAAGTGATGCTGATTCCTGCCTGGTCCAGGCAAAGGAGAATCATGTGCCTCCATCTATCGTGTCAAGGATACGAAGTAGGGACACAAAGTGTGTCACTTACTGTCCTTTGCCCTCAAGACATAAATTAAATATCCATCAAGAAATAGTAAAAAAAAAAAAAAAAGTTTTAGAGCCCAAAATAGGGGATCCCAGAAGGGGGAAAAATCACTTTTAGCTGATCCGTCAGAAAATCTTCATGGAGATAGCAGCGTTTAAACTGGGGATAATGAACCAGCAATTTCGACGGTATCCCGCATTCCCACTGTGAAGTGCTCCGTCCTTTCCTGCCGCCCCTCCCCGCTGGCTGGCCTGGCTGCCTCCTATGAGCCCCACAGTGACCCTACCAGTGTTCACCCTGAAACCTGTCGTGCAGTTACACATGGTTCTGTTTCCCTCTCTGGGCTCCGAACCCCTTCAAGGGTTGAGATTTGTCTAAACCCAAGACTAAAGAGCGCTTGCGATTTATTAGTGCCTGCTAAACATGCTCTTCGAGTGCATGGAAACCGCGGGCCAGGCCGTGGGTCTCCGGCTCTGCTCCCGTGCTCTTTAACTGAGCCGCTGGCGTTTCAGAGGGAAAAAGAGCCCATTTTCACAAAGAGACACGGCAACGCTGTTCAGGGGGACCTGCTGTGTGCCGGGCCTGCCCCGGGACTTGGGTGGGAGGGGCACAGACCCTGAGTCCTCCAGGCCCTGCGCTGCCAGGCCAGTCCAGTGAGACACTGAGCAGTAATAGCCCGCGTGACAGCTGCTCGCAGTCTGGTACTGCAAAGAGTGTTTCTGAAATTAAAATCCGAAGTAAATGGAAACAAAGGTGTTTTTCCCTTAATTCAAGACCAACTCTTTCTCCTGGGACTCCCAGCTCCCTTGGAGGCTGGGAACTTGAATGCCGAACTCAACCTTGATATGTTAATATCTCAGGGGAGTCAATGTGCTCCCAGATGAAAAGCCAGGACGTCAGAAGTGAAAGCCCAGCCCCTCGGGGTTCATACCACAAGCCCCGAGAACGTCCACCCAGAAGGGAAGAGTTGAGGTGTGTGCATGTTTGCTTGTCTGTGGAAGCCTTTTTCCTGATGTCAGGGAAGAGGAGCGTTTATTTCTCCACTCCCACTGACGCCAGCTGCCGAGAAGCCGCGGTACAGCCCCCTGGGGCCCAGCGCTCTGCCATAGATCACCGAGCCAGCGCCGGCTGCAGATGGACACAGCAGCTGGTCCAGAGAGGTGCTGCGGATGACCCCCAACACACATGCACTTGCACGCACACACACACATGTGCACACACATACGCACACTCACACACACACATAATATGCAGGCTTGAGACGCGGGGAAGCAGCTCCCTGACTCCCCGGCCTCCCTTCCCAGATTGACGAAGCAGGAAGCAGCCAGCCAAAAACGCTAAACGGAGAAGACCCAATTGCTGCTCTATGTTTTTTCTTAAAGCCAACACACTCCTATCCTAGCTGTTGCACTAGTACACGTATCTGCAACCTACAGCTCTGTAGAAAACACAGAAGCCAACTGTGCTGATACCTTACAGCTTAGACAGAGAGGACAGTGTCATGTGCAAATGTCACTAGGAATGTCCAACCTTAGAGGTCCCATCACAGTGGGAACCCCAGAGCTGGAAGACAGCAGCGGCGTGCGGGGTGCACGACTCTGAGCTGGGCGCCTGACAGATTTCTGTGTCTGATCCCCGGGGCTGTCTGAGAGCCTCCTGCCCCAGTGCGGTAGGAGACGCTCCCCGTCCGGCGCAGGCTGTTCTGAGATGGCTGCGACCTCTGGACGTTCCTTACGAGGCTTCCAGGGAAACCGTTTAGTCACTGGTCCCACCTCACTAACCGAGGCTCAGACGGTGTCTTTGCGGTCTCATGTGATAGCCTGCGTAGAGCTCAAGAACTCAAAGCAGATCTGGCAGTGAGCTCCAGCCTCCGGGTTTGCGAGACTGCGTGTGAGAAAGTTCAGGACTTGAGGGTCCGAAGAGCTTACTCGAGCTCACACAATAACCCGAGGGGAGCGAAACGCGGAACTCACTGTCCCAATGCACACCCCATCTCTTTATGTGAATTGTTCTCGTGAAGGTAACCCAACGATTCCCCCCAAAAGAAAATTAAAGATGTGTCTGAAATGTAGCGTAAGTTCTCAAGTTCCCTACCACAGTCCTGTGGGCTGGAACTCGTGATTGGAAAGACGCACCGTGGTCAGCTGTCCATTGGGCGGAGCAGAGACGCGGTGACCAGGGTGAATATACAGACACGAATTGTTTTAAGTGTAAGGGAATTTTACAGAACCTGAGGCTTTAAAGTTGTTTTATATTTATCTGGCTTGGGGGAGTGAAATGGAGAGTGAGGAGGAAGCAGGGCCGATTGGCATTTTGCAGGGGAGAAGACGTGGCGTAATCAGTGCAGGAGCGTTGAGTCCAGCCAGGCGAGCGAGGCCCCACCCACACGCTGGAGGGCAGCTCTAGGGTCCTTTGGGGACCCCGTGCTCCTCATCCAGTTCATTCCGCTGATGTTCTTTTTAGGGAACTGGACTTCATTTAGTTCCTAACAGGGACCCTTCTCTCATTTCACATAAGAAGGAGGCTGGGATGGAGTTTGGTGGCTGGAGTTCCACGGCGTCAGAGACGGAAGACGAGGTCCCTTCGCCCAAAGCAGAACCGTGCACAAGGCTGATATCCAGGCAGGAAAAATAACCAACCCACGTTTTCTTATCCACAAAACAAATTTAAGATAACATCGGCTACAGAGAAGTGTGGACTTTTATATAAATCCAAAAGTGTATTGCATTGGGCCCTTTTCAAACAGAACAGGCCTCACACATGTCTCCAGGTCAAGGAACAGAGACAGTCACCTCCCATCCAGGCAGAAAGAGCAGAGCTGTCAGAGCAGAGGCTGCAGTCACTGGGCAAGCAGCTGTCGCCTGGGGCTGGGTGCTGGGTGCACCGATAGGGTTGAGAAGGACAGTGATTTCCCCTTGGTCCATTTTGCTGTAAACGGGTTTCCTCCGCATTCACTCCAGATGGGGGTGACTCATTTCCTTGTTTCTCTCCCTCGCCATTCTCTGACTTTCTCAGGCAGAGGTCAGCTCTGTCACTCTGCGCTCCACGTCCAGCACGATTCCTGCACGGAGTGAGCCCTTGCCAGTGGTAACTGAAGAAATGGATGAATATTTAAAGCTGCACGTATTGGGTCCTCCCCAGCCCTCAAGTTCAAGGAATTTTTTATTGCTACATGTTAAAGATCTAAAAATAAAACTCTACGGGAATAAAATAATTTTGTTACGTTGGTGCCTTTTATAATGCTGAAGTCGGGGCTGGTGGTGTGCCTGTCACCTGAACAGTGTTCATTGTACCCTATAGGTGGATTCGCAACCCTTTAATATTTTGAAATTAAAAAAATTAAAAATAGAACTACAAAAAAGATATTGTTGATCATTCCGGAGTTAACAAAATATGTAATAAGAGCTTGCCACAGATTTTGAAATGATTTTAAATTTAATATTACTTTATAAATTTTAACAAATTCAAGGTGATTCCCTCTCCAAGGAGCCTACCGGTGCCCCTCTCAGGAAGGTAGCAACTTGGAATGCAATCGGGCATGGCTCAGGTCTTTAAGGGACAGGGAACACTTATTTATTTTGCCTTCCTTTGGCTGCCTACATGTATACCTAAGTTTCTTCTAGACAGATGTGTCCTTTTATTCGATTGCTGAAATTGTTATTAAAAAAGATATACATTATAACCTTATCCACTATATACATTTGAAAATTGTGCAATAAAAAGCCATGATGTACAAAAAAAATCTACGGCAAAATCAAGCTATTAAAAAATAAATAACTTGGCTGCTTCAGAATGCAGTAAAATTGGTTTCTTTAATGTGACACACCTGTTGTTTTCCCTAAGCACTGGAGCTCTGGGTCTTAACCGTGGCTGCACGTTGATATCATCTGGAGCTGGAGAGCAAACACTGCTGCCTACGTCTCAGCCCCAACGTTTCTGGCTTTTTCTCCGGGCATGGCCTTGGCATTGGCATTGGGGCACCTAGAAGCTCCTGAGCTCTAATGGAGTCCACACTGAACCATTGAACAAGAGGGCTGCGCAGTCCTTGTTTAAAGATGGGCTGTCTCATTTCCTCCATTTGCTTCTGGACACACTGAGAGCAACAGATTGCACTGTCTGCTCCTGATGCGCACTGCGGTGGAAAGAACGTGGTTCTAAAGTCATGCAGATACAAACTGAATTTTTGATTAAGCTCTCAAAACTATTTTTAACTCTGTCAAAGGAGGGCTGACATCCCAGCCATGATGTATCCTTCAGGATACTCAGCACATAGTAGGAGCTCACTAAGCTTTTGTAAAATTAAAATGAAACAAGATCAAAGAATCACGACTTCTGGAAATTTTGCCCAAGACTTCCTGTAAAATGTCTGACATGAGCTTCGACAGGGCGTAGCCCACAGCTGCAGCATCTCTAGGACAACATTCTACAGCCCGGTAGCTCGTGGTGGCTGGTGGTGGCTGTGCTGTGGCTGCAGGGCTCCTCCCGATGTCTGGCTCAAGCAAAGTCAGGGTTTACTGCTCGTGAGAGTCAGGCAGCTGTCAGTGTTCACTGTCCCAGTATCCCCGGGCAGGACGTTAATCCCACTGGCATAGGGAAGATCAGAGCAGCAGTGAACCCCCACCAGGCCACCTCAGTGTGCACATGCTGCTGTGTGTCCTCGTGGGACGTTCTGCAGTGCTGGAAGTAGCGCATCCACAGCAACCTCACCCCAACCAACAGCACAACCTTGTGCAGATGGAGCTGGGGAAGACAGGGCGAGCCAAGGGGGTCCCAGCTGGATGCTTGGCTGCCTCAGTGCTTTGAGGCTTCTTCTGAGGACATCCACACTTTGTTTACAAACTCGTTTATTCTCCTGCAAGCTCCCGACACCAGCTTTGTGTGCAGAGAGGAACACCTGTTTTTAAAAGCAAATGACTTTGTGATCATTAACCAATATCTAATAAAGCAAAACCTTTAAACGGGCTGATGAGAACAGATGTTCCCAGGACTTAATGAAAAAGAATTATGCACCATCATACAACAGAAGCTGACCCTGCTCGGTCACATGCGTTATGAAACAGCCACACGTCCTTGCAAGGTGTTTGGATAAGCGGGGTAAGAAGGGCTGCTGGTGGCCCTATGTGGAATCAGGTGCACGCACAGGTAAACATGGACTCACAAATACACACCTGCTGCTCTGTGCATACACACACACAGACACACACACACACACAACACCAGGCTGTCTGTGGGCAACATTTGAATAAACATAACCACTGTAACTGACCTTCCAAAGGGAACTAACCCACTGCTGAATTCTGAAAGCCTGGATAAATTTAGGGCACTGACACCAAGTGACACAGAGAAAAAGAACACAAACGGTGAGGATGGTCACCTGTATACATTCCACTTCTTATGAGCTGCATGGACCTGGGCAAAAGCTTGAGATTCCATTTCCTTACCTGTAATATCTAAATGGGTGGCTTTAATGATGAAATATGCCTAAAAACATAATTTGTAGGTAACTGTGTTGTCAAATTACTATTTTTTAAAGCAGGCAAGCCCTGTGACAATTTTTTAAACACCTAGAATTGTGCCCCTCTCGATGGCCGCCCCTTCATGGGATCCCGTTGCGTCACTGTGGACCCCTTTCGGGCCGGCACTCACTGTCCTGATCAACTGTGCAGAGACGTCCTCCCTAATCTCCAGTGCTCCTGCTGGGGACAAAGGTGCTCACGCTCTGGGCCACGGCCCAGCCTCCTGCCCCCTTTGCATACGGTGGCGTGGACGGCTGACATGCCCCAGCGGGACACGGCTCTCCAGCAGTTTGCCACCCCAGCCACACGGACGGCAGATCCTTCCGTGGGTCTCAGCGCCTCCCCCACTCTTGGCTGCATGGCCTCTTGGCCTTTGTCCCGACGGCTCATGAGGCACAATCTTTCCAGAAACCCCCAACCCAGCACGACGCTGAGCTCTTGATAAAACCAGGTTCAGCAATACACACCTGAGCTCAGGCAATTTCCCCAGGTGGCCCCCCCACCTGCCACTTTCTACTTTCAGCTGCCTTCAGCCTACTTGCCTTCCCAGCCCACTGGATCCTAATCCTTTCAGCTGCTGACAGCTTGAAACGATCCACCTGCCCGTCTAAGCTGGCTTCTCAGAAATACGCTGCCTTAGCCACTTCCTCTGACTCGACTTACCATAGCTGCAAGCAAGTGTCACCCTCATTGTACCCCTACTCCAGAGAAGGAGCCTCTGCCGGGGCCCAGCCACCCAGGTGAGCTAGTGGAGGGAGCTCCTATCTGGGAGACGGCTTCATAACCTGCTCTTAGATCTTTTTCAATATTATAGAGCTGTGTTCTGTCCCTGTGTGTTTGTGAGTATTTGCACTAATTTGAGGCAGCCCAACTCTCTCCCTTAGTTACTCCTTCATAATTCTCCTGTTCTAGTTAGCACTTGTCAGCACCACGAATATCGTCTTCTATGCTAATGCTCAGTCCTGTGTCTTGTCTCCCATGGCGGAACATCTAAGGGAAGGTGGTAATACTGCTAACGCACCCAAAATACCCCAGGCACTTGGTCAGGTCCTTCACAGCCTGGTGCTCTGCACTGTTAATGATCATAACTTGGCTGAGGGCTTACTGTGCACCTTGGTTTCAAACATTCTTACATGCATGATCTCATTTAACACACACAAGCACCAGAAAGGAAAGTGGGAAAGGGCACGGCTGGGTCAGTCATCCTGGCCAGTGGTGGCCGACCAGGACTGAAGGCCCCCGGCTTGTCTATGACATCACTTCTGGCCCCTAGTTGGCTGCAGAAGGGCACAGATGTAAGACCACTTCTGTCCCGTAATCTGGAAGACCCAGGGGACTCTTTAAATCCATTTTTCCCTGGGAAATAACGGGCTTGTCAGTGACTTCAGAATCCCCAGAACTAATGAAAACCATACACAATTCCTCCTTGCAAGAGAAGTCTCATTCTAGCGCGTAGCCCCACTCTCCTGGAAACCTGGCAGAAGCCATCTGCTTGGCGTCACTGATGAGATCATAAATCTTAGAACCTAAACTAGATTATTGTATGTATGAGTACATGTTTTTAGCATAGACACAGTACTGGATTTGAGATGCAATCAGAGTGGCACTAACATCGTGGCCTCTGGGTACGTTCCTCTCCAGGAACAGTATAGACTCAGGGTGGTGCCAGGACTTCCAGCCGTGTAGAACCTACTCTCTGCAGGAATGGCATCTGATCAGAGACTGCAGGTGGAAACTGAGGCACTGACCTCTCTCTCTCTCTCTCTCTCTCTCATTCTCTCTCTCTCTCTCTCATACATACACACACACACACACACACACACACACACACACATACTCATTCACAAAGCTGAATAGTCACATATTCTGGGACAAAGAAAGAAAGAAACCGGGATCTCACAATCTTTGAAGCTCTCACTGGAAACTACCTAAATGACCTACTGAAGCTGACAAAATAAAAGCAACCAACGTCTAGTGCCTTAATGTCTTTACAGAGCTTTTACGAACGTCACGTCGTTTGAATCCATGGCAACTCCATGAGGGAGCTTTGGGAGGAGTGATGCTCTACCTGGCAGGTGGAAAAGCAAGCTCAGAGAGGCTGAGAGAGCTACCCCACGCTTGCAGCAGGACTAGAACCGCAGCCTGGCCTTCCAGCTTCCAGCCCCACGTTCCTTTATACCCGAGTGCTCACAGATCATAGTCAGGCACCATCCGTGTTGTAGTGAGGATATTAATAGGAATAGCAGCAGAAGCAGCAGCTGTATTAGAAGACAAATCAATAGAAGTAGAAGCAAAAGTAGAATTACTCGAGAACTAGTAATAACAAGCAGAAATAAAAATAGTAATGAGAATAGCGGAAGAACTGGTAGCAGTCTGAGGGGAAGTGGCAATTAAAATAGCGTCAGTACCCGCCTGAGCAGTGTGCGTAGAAGTGTTTACGTGCACAGCTTCCAAAGAAACAGAAACCTTTAGAAAAGTGTGCTTCCCATCACACTTTCACGATTATATCTAACCACTGTTTGCTAACAAAGTATAATTAGAAACAGAATGACAACAGCAATTTGAAACAGTATAATTTATTAGCATCTACTATGGACCTGGCGTTTTACAAGCTTTATTCTTAATCTTCATCATGATATTACAACGTAAGAATCATTATTCCATCTCCCAGACAAGGACATGGAAACTCAGCTAAATAAAGTAACTCACTGGAGGCCAAACTCCGAACAGGTGGCAGGGCCAGGACATCCGTTTAAGCCAGACCACACCTAAGTTTTATGCTCCAAATACCTTGAATCAACATTTATAAAGCAAAACTAAAGACAGCATATGGATAAACAGAAATGCACCAGTGGCAGAATGTTAATTTACCTTGCTCATTCCATAAGAAATAAAAGTAGACAAACATACGTTGCAATGTAACAGACTTAAGTAACATAATTAACAGGGTGAATATAATTAACATACGTCTAATTCTGTCACGGAAACAGAAGACATGCAAGCATTTTCAGGTGTTCACACGCCAATCCTTAAAAGCTGACCTTTTATTAAGCCACAAGAAAAACCTCACTAAATACTCAAGCAATAGAAAAGCTACATGCAGTACTTTGAAAAATATTAGAGATTAAAAAACAAAATTAGAAAATAAAACCAATTTTAAAAGCCTTCTATAATAAAATTTAAAAATCTTCCATTTAATAACACTATGGTCAAAGAGTAAATCAAAGTCCTAATACTGAAATGTAAAATATGTAGGCATAATGACAATGAAAACATGAAATACCACAATCTACAGAACATGACTATAAAAGCATCAGAGGAAAGTTCTCCACCATATTATATTAATTAGCATTTATACAACGCAAACATGTTGTTTAGTGATTCGACTCAAGAAATCAGAAAAAATAAAAATTAAATTAAGGAAAACAGAACAAAAGAATTAATAAATAAGAAGGCAGGAATTATTTGCTGAGAAACAGAAAGTAGTAGAACTAATTAATAAATCCAAGAGCTGGTTTTTGAACACTAAATAATGGAAATCACAATGAAAATGATGGGCTGTTATCTAACAATGAAGAAGGAAGTGACTATAGACATAAGGGGAAAGTAAAAGAAAGGTAAAGACGTACTTTGCTTAAGTTTACGCAAATGAGTATAAAGGTCTGCGGGAGAGGAGACTGCACCTTACCCGCCCGACCCCATGAAAGAGAAAGCCCCCTGAACGGGCCAGTTCACATGGAACAGATGAGCCCTCAGAGAACCACCCCATCCTGGAAAAGAACAACAAGCCCAGTAATTTTAACAGGTTTCTAACAAATCTTTGAGAAACAGATTACTTGAATAATGATAAACGTTTCAGAATGAAAGAACTAGGAGGAGGGGGCGGTGCAGCAGACGGAGGCAGAAGGGAGAGGGGAGAAGAGCGTCCGAATCATGTCGTAAAGCAAGACAGAAAACGTAAATCCAACAAGGAAGCAAAAAGAGAAAGAAATCTGTGGGTCGACTGCACTTTAAGATAATCATATTACTTTTCTTAATATATATTAGCAAACATAATCCGGACGCCCATTCACGGGCAGGTGGAGTTTATTCTAGAAATTCAAGGGTCCTTCAATACTAGAAAACCTACCATTTGAATGGGTAGAAAGGTAAAAATTATACGAACTTTCCTATAAAAGCAGGAAGGCTATTTGATAAAATTTAAAATCCATTGGTCTAAAGTCGTTAATGCAATGGAGATGGACGACAGTGTATTTTTTTCCCTACTTACAAACTTTTAATTTCAGACTCTTCTTAGACTGAAAGAAGTTATCTTCCGGATCAAAATCCATCCAATTTGCTGGCAACGCGAGGTGACATTGACAGCCAGCTCTGGTCTGGAGCTGGGCACACGGACGCCTCTCCGCTGAGCGTGGCGTGTGGCCTGGTGCTTGGACCTGAAGTCTGTCAGGAGTATTAACCTCACCGTGTCTCACAAGTACATGAGTAGTGAAAGTTTTGAATTTGGTACTAAGAAAATGATTACGGGTAAGAAAGAAAAGGTAACTTAATGAGATTGTGAGAAAAATCAGCAACATTTTGCATGCAGATAGGACAAATCTGCTGGAATTGGGAATTATTTCGAAGGGCAAAGAATGATCCATATATTAAAAATGCATACGCAATGGATAATCATCAGGAAGAGATGAAGGAAAGTTACTAGCACGAACACTGGGAAGGTTTCCAGAGTTTAAAGGCCACAGGAGATCTCCTGGGCTGAGTGTCCTTTCAAATCAGTAGATACACTGAGGTGCAAAGTGGGAAGGAAGTCACCCACTTTGGTACCTAGTAAGGAAGTTCACAGCAATACTCATCAGGGAAGTAGATTCTTAAGGTAAATTAAAGTGTTCTTTTTGGAAAAACAAAGCCCAGGTGAATAACTATCATAATATATTGTTATTAATAAAGCTTTAAAATGAAAGCATCCTCCTGTTTGGTGGAAATACTTCTAGAAAACACAACCTTAATAAACAAATGGGCTTGAACTTCGTCAAGATGAGGGGGCTTTATAAAGGAACTTAGGAACACATGCCTTGTTCATTTTCCATCCTCTCTCCCTCCCCGATTCCTGCCTGGAGCCCCATGTAATTCAGGATACAAAAGGGTTCTGCAATTATTAGAAGAATTAAATGATCCATTATTAACAGCTGTGTCGACAGACATCTCCATAGTTGAAGAGTTTTCACATCCACCAACTCTGTCTCATCTACAAGCCAGCCCTGTGAGGCAGTTTTGGAAGGTGACAGTTCTTTTTTTTTTTTTATTTCAGCATAATATGAGGGTACAGATGTTTAGGTTACGTGTGTTGCCCTTGCCCCCCCTCCTCCCCTCAGTCCAGGTTTCAAATATGTCCATCCCATTGCGTGGTACGCATTGCACTCTTTGTGTATGCATATACCCGTCCCTTCCTCCCTCCTCCTCCCTCCCCCCTGCCCAATATCTA
>CAUYSK010076255.1:0-25167 GCA_963575035.1 Avahi laniger
TGGCGAGGATGTGGAGAGACAGGAACACTCTTACACTGCTGGTGGGACTGCAAATTAGTGCAACCTCTGTGGAAAAGAATTTGGAGATACCTCAGAGAGCTAAAAATAGAAATACCATTTGATCCAGCAATAGCACTATTAAGCATCTCCCCAAAGAGCAAAAAACATTCTATGATAAAGACATCTGCATCTGAATGTTTATGGCAGCACAATTCACTATTGCAAGGATGTGGAAACAACTCAAGTGTCCATCAATTCATGAGTGGATTATTAAAATTTGGTATATGTATACAATGAAATATTACTCAATCATAAGAAACAACAGTGATCTAGCATCTCTTATACTTTCCTGGATTAAACTTAAGCCCATTATCCAAAGTGAGGTAACATAAGATCAGAAGAATGGGCTCCACTTGTACTCCCCATCAAATTGGTACTAACTGATGAACACTAGGGTGCTCACGTGGCAGAAATACTCTCCAGGGATTAGGGGGGTGGGGGTTAACCCACAACTAAAGGACATGGGGAGCATTGCAGGGGGGGAAGGGCATGCCTGTAACCCTCGCTTGGGTGAGGCAAGGACATAAAGTGTAGCCATAATGTTTGTACTCTCATAATACTCTGAAATAAAAAAAAAGAAAAAGAAAAAGAAAAATAACCTCCTCCAGCTTTTGTTTATCTCAAATTTCTTAATGTCTTCCTTGCTTTTGAAGGACATGTTTGCTGGTTGTAGTATTCTTGGTTGGCAGTATTTTTCATTTAGCTCTTTGTATGCCTTGTTATTTTTACTTGAAAATCTGGATATTTGAATGTAATAATGTGTTAACTCTGAAAACTAGATTTTCCCCCTTTCCCAGGGTATGTTGCTTTTGTTTTTGGTTTTTTTTGTTTGTTTTTTGATTTTTGTAGACTGTCTCTGTGCCAAGTATTAGCCCGAGGCATAAACTTTTTTTCTTCTGTGGTAGTTCTGAGCCTGTGTTTTCTCATTGTGCATGCATGGTGACTTTCTAATTTCCCTTGTGTATACAGATATGCTTTTGAATGTTCTTTTCTTCAATGTCTGGCTCCCAAAAGAGGTTAAAGAGAAAAGAAAAGGAGAAAATATAAGGTACTGTCCCTTTAAATACCTTGGAAGCCACCTCAGCCAGAGGAGTGAGGCTTGTGATAGAAAAAGAGGTGCAATAACAATGGCCACTACCTCTCTGTCTGCACCTCTGTGATCGGAAGCAGCAATCAGTGATCGGAGCCCAGATCCCTGATATTTGGTGGGCAAGACTGCTTTTTCCTACCCTGGTTTTTGCAATCTTTATGGTAGCTGCTCCAGGAACAAGTGCACCACTGCTTGCCATGGAGTTGACAGCTGGCGGCTGAATAGCTGCTCTTGTGCTAAGAGGTGAAATTGATCAAAATTAACAACAGTTTACAGTCTAAACCTTCCCCTGGAAGTTGCATGCCTAAGTACTATTCTGGAATTTGCTTTCAATAGACTCCAGAATTTCAAAATGTTTATATCCGACAGATTCTGCCTATGCATTTTTTTTTATTATTATGTGGGGAAGCAGATTTCTAGTGTTACCTACTATATCATTTTCCTAGAATCCTCTTTTCCCAAACTTTTAATATCATAATTTCTTTAGTCGTGGTCAAATAATCTATCTTTTAACAACTTCTTTAGGTGTTTCTTTGCTTATCTTAAGTTTTCAAGCTGGAGTTAGCCTTCCCTATCCTCAGTTTAAAATGAAGTCACCGTGAAAACCTTTGGTTCTAATTGTGGTTCCCATAGAATTTTTCTTTCAAATCAGAAAAAAAGTGAGAGTACAAAGAGGTGCTCTTAATAATCCATCTGTAGTAATAGATGTGTACTGGAACTATCTGGGACAGTTTTATTTTGAGAAACACTTAGATAAAAGCATGCTTTGGGAAATTTCTTTAGGGGATGCAACTAATATAATTCTGTCAAATTTTTGCATCAAAATCTTGACGTTCATAGTGACATGACATTTATAAAGTCCAGGTATTCATATATAACAACTCTGAAACATTTCTTTGCTAAGGAATTTATTTAGATCACAATAGCTTTAGACATATTGAATCCATATCATGTCATATAAATTGTCATCATTTTAATATTTCATTTATTTCTACATATTTAATATATATAAAATACAGCAGTTTTCTGATACTAACTTTTAATTCATCTCCCTGGATAGACTGGTAAAATTTCCTATCCAGGGCATATTGTCTTTTTATACCATCCAAATTTTTTCAGTCCTTTTCTATGGGTCCCCTGCTGTTCTTGTTCCATACCATCTTGAATGGGATTGATCTCTTCCTTATGTTAAAATAAATATTATTATTTTCATAAAGTCTTGGTTTTCTCATTGGAAAATTCTCAAATAAAACCTTATAACCGAGTCTTTACAATGCTGTTGCCAACTTCGCTTCTTTAGAGAAAAAGCTTTTGCTATAGGACAATTGTGCAGTGGGATGCATGTGTGTGTCAGTGTGAAAAATGACATTTTAAATGCTTTGTGGAGAAGAGTAACCAGTCTGGATTTAATTGAATGCTAAATTGGCTCTCCATTTGGAAAAAAATTAGATGCTATAGTAATTCTTGTATAAGAACATAAAATATCTCTCCTTAAATAAAGTACCTCAGGGAATGTTATGATAGCTATAATTGTTTATGAGGGAAATATTCACTCCTGAAGAACTTGGGTATTGACAAGAACTTGGAAAAGGAACAAGAAGAAATATCCAACTGTGCTTTATCAGGGGAAATATAGTTACATTGCAGGGTCATTGGACTCTAGTTATAGATTGAACAATCCAAGCAGTACGAAGAAATATACATAAGCATAATCAGAACTTTGTGAAATATGACCGTTCTATTTGAATTCAGCTTCTAAACAATATACTATGAATAGATTTGATATCAAACGAATATTGTAACTATCAGGCTTGTGATTACCTGACATTTAGTATTCTATTTTTCCCTTAACTAGTAGGAACTAGCCACAGTGAATTCTTGTCCAAAACGTATTTTTTTTCCTTGCTGTGTGGACTATAGTCTTTCTTATTTGCAGTCTGTGATTGGTGCACCTTCTTTATTTCTCATTTGTAGATGGGCTGAAGAACTCCCATGTGGCCCTAACCAGCTGTACCTGTGTGGCTGCTGTCCAATGCCCCACATTGGTGCTCAGTGTCATGAGTATTAAGATGGTCCTGAGAAAGTGCCCTGATTCATGCCACCAAAAATTGGTGAGCCCTTGTCTTCTGTAGAAGAGGTAGAGAATTTCAGTATCAAAACATTATTTTCCTTCATATCCTTCAAACTTTGTTTCTTAATTACTGTGCACTGTAACATTTTCAAATTGCCTTTCTTGCCTTATAAATTTTATTAATAGATATGAAGTGTTTGTATTTGTGACTAATGAAATCCCCAAGTTTGTTTGCTCCTGCTTTGATGAGCTACTATGCTATGTTTGACAGACAGTAGAAAAGGGATCACATGGCCCAAATATAAGAAGACATACTTTTAGTAACATGCAAGGAAAAGAAAAATATGTATATGATAACAGACAGCAACTTAATGAACATTAAAAAATTCTGGCTGCCAAATAGAACATGTGCTTTATCAATAGGATGTCAATGATGTGGATGTTTCACTTTTTATTTTGTTATACTTGTTTGGTTTACCTGTGGCTTTTGACCATTTCTGTATAATTTTAACAAAATAGATTTAACTACATTAAAATCATCCTAAAAATAATTTGCTATGATGTATTTTAAAGGTCATGCTATCTGTGATGGCAGCATGTTTTTGTAGTTAGATCTTGGGAGAGGCAGCAAGGAGATCTGGGAGCTAATGCAAAATTATCCTTACTAGCAGAGTCTTCTTGGGCTGGCCATTTATCCTCTGAGTCCTAACTGACCCCTCGGCTTTCACACCTGTCATTTCCCCAAAGCTATCACTGAGCAGAAAGTGAAGCTTATCATTTTCACTTCTGGTAGAGGAGATTATTTCCAAGCAATCAGGGCTGTGAAAATGAATGAGCATAGCTTCAAACATTTCTTTTATAGAAACTTAGCCTTTGGGTTTAGAGCTATGTAAAATGAAATGGAATGTGGGTAATCGATATGAACTCAAACATAAAAAATATCCTCGAGTAATTCAAAGGTATCAAAGGTTCAATGGTATAAAAATACCTCTCTAGTCCTGATGATGAGCAGAAAAGAGAAAGCCCTTGTAAATGGCTCAGTGGAGATGACAGGTCTAAGTCCAGGTTTCTATGAAGCTCGGCATTGTAATAAAAATTCTGAAAGGCACTCAGAAAAATTTCTTGTGATCATTTTCATGTATTCTGTACATAATTAATTGTATTTTTTGTATTTTCTTCCAAAAATTGTCCACGTAAAACTATAACTTTAGAAAGGCTGACTGTTAGTTTTTACCTTTTTTTCCTCAATTAAATCACCTTTTCTTGGTGAAAAGAGACTTTTAAAATATAGTAGAAGCAAGTGGTATTAATTTAGAGAGTTACTAAAACTGAAAATTAGAGAAATGTAGGTAATATAAACTAATGGTATCAAGGTAATTCTTTTCTGTACTACTACTGGAGCTTTCATGGGCGAATGAGGGTGAAGGTTTGTTAGCACAGAGGACGTAAAGGAGGAAGCAAAGACACCAAGATCAGAACGTCGCTCTGCACCAGCTGCTTCTATTTATAGCAGATTCACTGCAAAGTAGTTACCACACAGAGTTGTAATTCTTTTTCTTTTGACATGCATGCTTTCTCACCAAAAGTAGAAAGAAAAAGAAAAGAAGGAAGGAAAAGAGACTATCTCATCAAATAAGATAAAATTCTTTGATGATTCAACATCATGAAGAAGTTATTATTATATTGAGCTTGACCTGAATCTCTAATGCTTGTCATTTAGCTCTTGAAAATATGCCTGTTTTCTTAGATGATAGTCTCAGGGATTCGAACTGAATTTCTACTACAAACACATGCAGAGACACAGGTGAACATAGTCTGCTTATTTCTCTGAAGTCAGTATGACAAAGCTCTTTTCTGCATGCATCATTCCTCAGACGTATTGTTTGAAATTCTGTTCACATATGCGCATCAAGTTGTACGACAATGCTTGCATTAAACTAGCTCCAATGATGTCCACGTTCATTATGGTTTTCACCATAACTTTTTCCTCCCAAAGAGCATGATGTTGGAGAAAAAAAAAAGTTAAGACTTAAAGAAAGTCTTTGTTAGGACCTGAGTAATTTTTTTAAATCCCTGTTCCTTTTACTTTCTTAGCTTCGGTAATCCTTGAACAGAGAACTTTGTGTTTTAACTAAGATTTTTTCATGTTTAGGGCCTCAACGAGCAAAAGTAAAACAAGACATTCTATGGATGGGTGTGAAAGAACAGAGGAGTGGGATTTATTCTTTGGGACTAGCATGTATATTATGTAAGAGTAAATGACAAATTTGAGATTATATTTGTGATATGGAACCAAGTGAACTACAAGGGAAGCATATTATTTTGAATTAGATATAGTAAAGTAATGCTTCATGTAAATCAGCAAATATTAAAATAAAATATGTAGAAGAAAAGAGTAGTAGAAATGATATTTCTTAACCAATTGCAATTTTTGCAGACTAGCTTGTCATGTGCCATCACTTAAATATTGTCCAGTCTAAATATAAGCAAGTATTTTTATTTTTAACAGTCTTGGCAAAGGTGGAGAGTTTGCCCATAAATGAATTGACTGGCCTTCTAGAAGTCTTTACTTATAAATATAATTACATTTTTTCCACAACCATGCTATGAATTATTAAAAGAATACTGACATTTTGCTATATATTTTAATCATTTTTAAATCACATCTCATAGTGAATATTACTACACTAATTAAACTTTTGTTAAGTAAATTTTCAACCTCGGCTAAGATTATTAATCAATGTGCATTTCAATAAGGGAATAAGTTTATTTTTTTTGAAATCAATGTTCACATGATTCTTTATACATAAAAAAGTTCTGTTCATGAAATAAGAATAAATAACCTGTGGTTTTAATATCACCTAAACTGTTTTAACCTCTTTTTGAATGTATATTTTAACTTGAACTACATCTATAGGTATAGATATATAGATATATATTCAGGCATATTTTTAAAACATGAATCTATCCCCCAAATCCTACATAAATGTATATATCAAATGCATAACATATATTAAAGCTGCCAGACCACAAAAGATGTTTTTTATTCATGGATCTACTTGTAATTTTGGGTGTTCCAAATTCCCACATTTTGTTGTTGATATTTGTTTAACAAAAGTAAAAGGAAATTTAAAGTATTTAGACCATCCTCTTTAGGATCCACTTGGAATACTGTAAAAGGCATGAAAATATTGATCTTGGACTTCTGTGAAAGTTTGCAATGCTTTAAATTCGTATTGCTATTCTCCTCATTGCATCCGTGACTGAGCTTGAAGTTTGCTGTCTCATAGGAGACAATGTGATACTATTTTACAAACACCATGTTTATAAGGTTTTGCCTGCATAGTGCCAATGTGACTCCTCACTAAGCTATGTAAAAGAGCAGTAGAGAGACGATCTACCGTTTCATCCATGTTTCCCCAGTTCTGTTGGTTCTATGAATTCCTCATTTCTTTGTAATTAACTCTCTTCTAAAAATTAATTCGGCTGGGTTGATTATGTTGCATGATACTAAGAAAATCTAACTGTGGTGACAGTCTGCTGTCTACATCATGGCAAAATATTATGTGGGTGAGGGGCACATCCTCCCTCAGCACCCACGGCAGGGATCATTAACTGAGGATGGCACACTTTTCCAATGAGAACAGATGTAACCTTGGAATCTTTCTCAACGCAGTGCTCCAGGAAGCTATTACACATTAATCTGCACTGGCATGGGAAAAGAAAATTATTTGGCAGGGCTGCCACATAAAGCTTATTTTCTTTTGCCTTTTACCAAGGGTTCTTTTTAAAACAAAATTTTTGTCAACCCATGAATGTAAAGGTGTTTATTTGTGATGATATTTTTTAAGTTCATATTTTGAGACACCCCATCCGCCAGATACAGGAAAAAATATATGTAGCAATAAAGCAAAAACTTAAATGATGAAAAGCAAAATGGCCACATCTATGAGCCAGGTATCAAGAGGAAAAGGCAGTGATAAAGAGATCTAAGGCCCAAGGCATACCATGCCCTGTGTCTGGAAGCAGGCATGAGCAGTGGCAGGCTGGGCTGCTCTGGGGTGCAGAGGAGTGTAGGTACCACTCATAAAGGGAGCGGCCAGTCATGCTTTCACTGCTTAAAATAAGATACTAGGTGTGGGCTCCCGACTGGAGTAATGATACTGAAAAAAGGTGCTACAGGTCACTGCCTGGGATGATGGCTTAGGTAGTGAGGTTTACTTTAAAAAGAGGGAAAAAGCAGATAGTCACCCAGTCAGGATTGGGCCGGGTTGCCTGTTGGCTCTTGTAGAGGGCCAGGTATATCCCACTATCACAGTGAAAAGGTCTACACTACCCTCAAACATGGTGCAGGACTAAAGATCCCAACACAGGCAGGACAGAGACAAAAGCAAAACTAGAAGACCTGTATCTCTAATAAGAAAAGGTGAGATTGAAGGAAAGGAAGATAGGGAGGTTAGTGCACTCTAGATAAAAGGTAAATATAATAAAACAAATATGACAATATAAAAAGCTCTAAATATGTTAAATATCCTAAAAAAATAAAGACACAGAGTCAATATTAGTTTCCTATTGCTGCTATGGCAAATTACCACAGACTTAGTAGCTTAAAACAACACAAATGTATTATTTTACACAATGATAGAAGCATAGCATGGGTCTAACCGGGCTAAAATCAAGATGTTGGCAGGGTTGCTGTCCTTTTATAGGCTCTGGGGAAATCATTGCCTTCCCTTTTCCAGCTTCTAGAGGCCACTGGATTCTTTGGCTAGTATCTCCTCCTGAATCTTTAAAGTGCATCACTGCAATCTCAGCTTCTTCCATCCCATCTGCCCTTTGGCTCTCACATTTCCACTTCCCTCTTCTAAAGACTCTGGTGATAGTAGTGGACCCACCTGGATCATCCAAGATAATCTCCCCATCTCAAGATCCTTAACAGTGCCCAGAAAGTCACTTTTGCCATAGAAAATAACATGTTTACACATTCTAGGAATTAGGGTAAGCACATTGGGGCAGGGAGCATGGATTTGTCTACTGTAGCATCGATAAAAAGAATGAAAAAATGTATAAAATAAATCTACATAAAAATAAATTTGTGGCCACAGAAAAAAATCAAATAGACATATTAGCAACGAAAGATGTATCATGGTCAGAAAAGTGACTTAACAAGTTGAGTGTTTCCAGACTGGACTGTTGGGAAATAATTCACCTAGACTATAGCATAGAGAATATGCTAAGGTATATGGTAAGGAATGACACACAACACAAATCACACATAAAAGAAAAATTCAGAGATTTGAAGGACAGATTTAGTGACTCCAACAATACCCGATGAAGTTCAAAATAAAGAGAAAAAGGGAGAAATAATATTTGAAAAAAGTGGAGAATTTTCCACAATTGAAGAAAAACATGTACCTTCAGATTGAATGTGCATGTCTAGCACTAAAAAACTACATGGAAATAAATCCACACAAAGGCACAAAGTGATAAAATTACAGAACATCAAAAATCCATATCCCCTTTCAGTTAGAAGGAATAAATTCAAAAGATCTATTGTACAATATGGTGACTATAGTTAATAACACTGTATTGTATTCCTGAAAATTGCTGGGTTAGATTTTAAGTGTTCTCGTCACCAAAAAAACAAATAAATACATGAACTAATGCGTATGTTAATTAGCTCAGTTTAGCCATTCAACAATATATACATATTTCAAAACAAGATATTGTACATGATAAATACATAAAGTGATTTAAAGATTTTAAAAAATATTAAAAATGAATTAAAAATAAAAATCTATATTCTTAAAACTTAAACATGATAAAAGACATTACTCACAAAGGAATAATAGACTTCTCTTCACGAATCTAATTTAACAAAAAGATAATAGAGAATACTTTCAAAATGCTTTGGCAAAAAAAAAAAAAAGAAAATAACCACAATAACAAAAAAAATCTGTGAATTTAGAATTCTATACTCAGATAAGGCATTAATGAGGATGCTTAATTACAAAATGAGCACAAAATAAAGTATACTATATCTTACAACTTGATTCTCATATGGATTTACTTTATTTTTGTGACAGTATAGTACAGTATTTCTTCCAGGAATGTTCTATTCTTTTTATGTCTGAATATACATGTTTCTTCAGGAATTAATTTGAAGTACAGGAGAAATAAAGGTACTGATGATAGAAATGAGGACAGACTATCAGGCCACAAGAAGAGAGAAGTAGCCCATCTCTTGCCATGACGTTCTTGAGTTGACAAAAGGACACGCAATCTCAAGAGATCTCTTGACAAATGAGACAAAATTTATTGACAAATGAAAGGGATTGTGTAACATTAAATAACCAAAATCATAGCCTTGGGAACTTCTAATTTACTGGAATGAATTTATCATACAGCTATTGTTAAAGGATGGTTAAATGGGCTAGAAAGTAATTGGCAAGCATGTTGATTGCATAAAGTTGAAAGTACTGTTGAAGGCACTGTGGCTCCTTACTGAATTAAACCACTTTGAGTATTATTAGAAAGACAGCAACAGAGACATTTCCTTTGGACCAGGAACAAGGACCTTAATATGTTCTACTGACTGTCCACATGATCATTATCTCAAGTTAGTGTTTCTTGTAAATATCAAATAGATTTTAAATTAGGAGCATGTTAAAATATCAAATAGATTTTAAATTAGGAGCCGATTCTAATAACCCAATTCGTAACAACATGGATCCTTGAGTTTAGAAAGATTTTCTTGTAGAATCGCAAGACAAAGTCTAATGAAGTCTGAGATCAATTATAGGTCTCTGTCGTCAACTAACTGGAGTGGAAGGAATGGCCACAGGGGTCTTGTATATTTGTGGCTTATACAGGACTTTGCTGATAAATGTTTAACAATAGATTCCCATGCGTGGTCAGGAAAGGTCTTCTTTGTAGCACCTACCAATTTTCCTGAAGTAGATATTCTACCATAGCTGATCTACCACAAGATGTCATTGAATTCTGAGCACAATTGGCTGTCACTAGCTGGTATGAGCTAACTCCAGAACATCATTGTTCTGGTGACTTAATTCTGAACTCAGTATCTCAAGTAGTTGCCTTTTGGTCACCCGTAGGTGTGTAAAGTATGGGTATGAGAAAAGTTAGAGTTTAGATTATGTAATATTTATGAGAATGAGTTTAAAAGAAAATAACGGGAATGGTCTGTGGTTTACATATTTGTGACTATGAGGACTGGATGAAGAAATTGGTTGGGCTTGAACCTGGGGAGGAGAGAATTGTTGGTAAGATGAATAACAATTTAGCCACCAATTTGAAAATTTTCCCCTAATTAACATTTTATTTTAAACTGTGTTTCTCTGGAGGGTATTTTGAATCTATCCTAGATGTTCTAAATGCAAGATAAAACATCTTCTGCACCTTTTTCCATTGTTTCAGTATGAAAGATTATACTATTTCCAAGAGCTTACCAAATATGATTGGCATTGAATCTCCTGCGTTATGATGCTCTTAGGTTTAATCACACTGAATCCTTTGCCTAAAATGCAGATATTTTTCTTTATAAAAGACATTGGAGTCTATGCAAAAATTTTCAATTCTTCTATATAATTATTGTTTGTCTAAATTTTGAAAATAATTTAGAATCACTAAATATTCAGGGAAATCTCTACTGAGAAAAATAAATTTTATAGTTCACAGACTAGACTGAACATACAATCATTTGTTCAACTTAAAATGTTTGTCTCAAATAATATAATAATTCACAAATGATGATGGATTAAATAGCTTCATTCATTATTTATTAATTCACTTATTAATACAACTCTTTTCAAAGCCATTACTTTGTAGAAAGCATAAGTGTGAGGGATATACTGAGAAAGAAAACTAGTATTTTATTTTCTCCTAACATGTGCTAGGAGCTTTATGTGTATTGCATTTAAACAAATCTTCAAGTCAGATACTACCTCTGTTTCAGATGAAGAAATTGAGGCTTAAATTAAATAATTTAGTTATAGTCACAGAATTTAACTGTGAAGAAACAATGTGACTCTAGTTCTTACTGGCTTCAAAATCTTTTTCTATGAAGTCATGTAATTTCTTGCTGGGAGGTAGAATATGCAAATAAGGTAAGTAGTCCTTGCTTTC
Organism: Avahi laniger; assembly: GCA_963575035.1. Lineage (NCBI taxonomy): Eukaryota > Metazoa > Chordata > Mammalia > Primates > Indriidae > Avahi > Avahi laniger. The sequence continues at coordinate 11,367 of CAUYSK010076255.1, forward strand.
AAAATTTTTAGTGTAGATGGAGAAAAAGACACACTCAATTATCAATATTGTTTAAAAACAATATCTTTGATTTAAGGCATGAAATATATTAAATGTGAACTAATGAAAATAAATATTTTTAGAGATCAAAGGGGAGAATGACACTCTTTGTAACCTGAAGCATTTTAGAGATTCAGTTTTATTTATTTATTTATTGCATATACTGAAATACCCAGTTCTCCATATATACTTACATACATCCACCAATTCATCCATCCATTTATCAATTGATCCATCCATCCATCCATCCATGCATCCATACTTTCATTCTACATTCAAACTTCATAACTACTTTTTAAAGCAGGAGATTAATTTATTCAGATTTCTATATAGTTAGAGGTATTTTGAGACAACAATGTGAGTGGATATAATTTCATTATTTTCTTCTCTTTTACAAGTGTATTCAAATCATATATTTCTAAGACATATTATACAGATAATTGAATTTATAGACAAAGGCATATTTTAAGGTCAGTTTCAATTTATTAAACACACATGCACACAAAGCTAGATGAAAAAATGCCTTAAAATAGTAACTAAAATAAAAGCAGGATTGATTTAGTCAGGAAAAGAAAATGCTCAGTTGTGTTTCAATAACGAACGACATCAAAATCTCAGCAACTTAACACAACCAAATGATTCTGGTTCACATGCTATCCACTTTGGCTTCTAGAGACATACCATGAAGCTAATTGTCTTCTGCATTTTGGCTCAGATGATGGCTGCTTCAAGACTGTGGTACCTTCATTTTAACACAATGCTTTAAGGTTCAAGTAAAGAGAACCTGGATGACCAAGATTTGCCTCTGAAACGCTTCCTCTTGGAAATGACACACATCACCTCCATTGACATTTTCTTGGCCAAAGCACATCACACGGTCACACCTAAGTCTAACCTCAGGAAGGCAAGGACATGTAATTAACCCATTTTTCCAGGAAATATAGGTGATGTGGAAATATTAGTGAACACTAGTAATGACTATCAAGCTGAAAAATGTGGTATAATTATTAATATTTAGGACCTAAAGAGGCATTTATGAGGATAAAAGATATTTAAGACACAAAGGGTTTTACTAAGAGAAGAAAACATAGACTTTGTCTTAATTCTGGCTCATATAACAGAATACTGCATACTGGGTGGCTTAAATGAGAAGCATTTATTTCTCCCAGTTCTGGTGGCTGGAAAGTTGAGATTAGGGTGACAGCACGATCATCTTCTGTCGAATGCCATCTTCCTGGTTGTAGACTGCTAACCTCTCTCTGCATTCTCACGTGGCAGACGGCAGAGCCGTCTCTGGAGTTACAAGGGCACTAATACCATTGATGAGGGCTCTCTCTACCTCATGACTTAATCACTTCCCAAAGTCACCACCTCCTGGTAGCATCATATTGGGGGTTAGAATTTCCAAATATCAATTTTGAGGCAACGCCAATATTCAGTCCATAACAAATCTGGATTTAAAATTCTGAGTAGCATAAATTTTTCATCTCTTCTCAAGTCAACACTAGTAGAAAACATTTCTTTCCATTCAGTGCTTAGAATCTATCTTGGAGAACAGGAAAATAAATGTTATATGACACACACACATACACATATATGTATGCATGCATGTATGTGTACGTATATACATACATGTGTGTGATACATATACTGCATCTAGCCCTAGCAGGTAATTGCTTTGTCAGTGCATATTTACTGTAGTTTTCTCTTTAACTCATAAGAAAGAGTATTTTTTAATCAGCTATTAATATTATATATTTTTTTAAAGTCCTGAATTCTCTCAGTTTTTCCTTGCAAATAAAATAGGAAGAGTTTTACTGTTGACAATTGTGCCCTCAAGTGTTAACAATATCACAAGTGTTTAAGCAATTACTATACTGTACTATAATTATAACATGACCTTTGTTCTATTTATCCATACAAATAGTATACACTAACAGGAATTTTTCTGAAGAAGAAACACTTGATAATAGCCTAATTCGCTAACAGAAGTGTGCAATAGTTCCTAAATGATCTTACCTTTCGAAAAAATTAAATAAAAGACACCTGCATTAGAGATCAATTTTCTGATGTTCAGTTTATATTCATCATGCTGAACTATCCAAGGACACCTTTCTTGTCCTGTCATTTGATGGAAATGATTTCCATGTGTTTTATGATTCCGCTCCATTCTGCCTTAGACAATACAGTGACTTTAAACATTTCAGCTCTTCAATTGACTGGCTGACTATGCCTTGTAAAAATTGTCTTCTTCAGAGTACTTCAAATTGTTAAGCAAGAAGTGGAAAATAAATTTGGGGCAAGAATGGCAGCATGCACATTACAGAGTGATTTCACATTTCAATATTGTTTATAAATATGACACCAAATATTAGTGGTTTTATTTCACTTTTATATCAGAAAGATTCTAAATATAATGTGACAACCTTAACTCTGAATTTCCTTGTTTTTGTCAGTGTAACCCAGATTTTTGCTACACAGCTCTGAACTCTGCCATGTTTCTAACTTTTAAATAAGAAACAGTGGCTAAAGACATACATGTAACTCTACAACTTGACTGTAGTCTTTTGTGTGATATTTTGGTAATGCTTAAATATTATGTTTGTAATTGTCCAGAAGCATCTTATTTTCACTTTATCCATTCCATTGCATCACATATTAATAGAAAATTAATAAACTGAATATTAATAAAGCCTCACTTGCCTAAACTACCTTCTTAAAAAACTATTTTCACTTTTATTATTGATTTGATGTCAGTCACATCCGAGTTCATAGAACAGGTTTTTGCAGGATACATTGAGATTCATCGTTCCTTGACACACCTCAATTTGTTTTGGAACCATTGATACATGATCTGAAACTATAATCCTTGAAAGTCTCTCTCAATAATGGGGTCCAAATGCTGCCCTGCTTGATCTGCATTAAATCCCTGGAGCTCCAGAATATTGACTGACACTTCAGAAGTCATGAAAGAGTGTTCTGTAGCCTTCAGAGGGTAAATTTCGGTTGTGTGGGGATGAATTTTATTACAAAGATCATTTTGCACACCGAACCTCCACATAAATTTTCACAGGTTTACTAAGTCCAATTCAGTTGTAATCCCACCACTTGTATGTAAAATGGAGATGATTTTAAAAGTGATGCCGACCTCAAAAACAGTAGGAAAAGTTGAAAACATACAGGCCGATGTGGTGTCTGCATCAACTTTTTTCCCGGCTCTCACTCTCACATCAGTGTATTGTTCCAACAACGGCATACTTAAGTTTTTTTTGAGACAGAATCTGGCTCTGTTGCTCTGAGTAGAGTACAGTGACGTCATCATAGCTCACTGTAATCTCAAACTCCTGGGCTCAAGAGATTCTCCTGCCTCAGCCTTCCGGGTAGCTGGGACTACAAGGTGTGCCACACGACCAAGCTAATTTTTCTATTTTTGGTAGAGATGGGATCTTGCTCTTACTCAAGCTGGTCTCGAACTCCTGAGCTCAAGCAATCCTCCCAGAGTGCTAAGATCACAGGCGTGAGCCACCGCACCAGGCATTATTAAGTTTTTAACTATTCCTCCTGATCATGTCTTGGTATTTGTCACCAGCCTGAAGCTGGTGAGTGTTTCAATAAGACCCTTAGCATCATCTGAGGGCAAATTTCTATTTCCTTCTGATCCCTCAGATCCTCCACTGGCACTGTATGTAATCTGCACTTTCTACCTGATTAAAACGGAAAATGTGGAAGAGCAAAGTAGAAAACCATGCAAGAGTCTATCTGTGAAGTTAGAATGGAGGGTCAGGGGAAAGAAGGGCAAAAGATTCAGGAAAAGCAGGGCTGGGAACTACATGGACTGCCTATTATCGAGGTTTTAATCAGAACATTTCCCTCGGTTAGAATTTGGAAGATATGGAGAAAACAGACCGATGAAGCTCCATATACCAGTTTTGTTATTGATATTAACAGCTCACTACTGTGATCATACAACTAGGCTTTCCAATTTTTTTCCCTTGATTTAAATGTATTACTAAATTGGCAAGCGTTTTTCCTAACAACTGTGAAGTGCTGGCCTTTCGAAGTTTTCAGCATTGAGTAGCAAAGAACATGAATCTCCCAATGGTGACGATGGCTCCAAAAAACAGTAAAACTCAAATTAAACTGAGTCAAGCTCTGTTTATTCTTTTAATAGAGAAAGAACACACATCATGGAAGTCATGAGTAGAATACAAGAAACCGTTCTTCCCTGGGAGTGGAGGTTCTGTCCCCTCCATGGAAATATCACAATATTGGACAGGTAGCATTTCCCATTCAATAGCACACGGCAATAGACTCCTGTGATTGTTTCTCGATGTACTAATTTAAATTCATTCACAATATTCCCCTATTGTTTGTTTGTTTGTTTTCTATTTTCGTATTTCCACTATCATTTTCTTTCTTTTCCTTATTTTACTTAGTGCTTTTTTTCTCCCTAAGATAAAAGCACAGATAATTGATTTTAGACTTTACTTAGTTACTAATATAGGCATTTAAAGATACAGCTTTTCCTCTTACAACTGACTTAGCTTCATTCTAAAAATTTTATTCTTCAAATTCTTATATACTTTATTTTCATTATTATTCAATTTCAAATATTTTCTAATTTTCCTGTGATTTCCATTTTTATATATAGATTATTTAGAATTATGTTGCTTACTTCCCACATATTTGGGAATTATTTTAGACTTACTATTGTTTGTAATTTCCAATGTAATTTCATTGTAGTCAGAAAAAAATACTCATCCAATTTCAGTCCTTTTACATTTATCACAACTTGTTTTATAGTTGAGATTGTGATCTACCTGGGTGAACATTTTCTATGCATTGAACAAATAATTCATATTCTGCAATTGTTGGATATAACGTCCTCTATGCATCAATTAGGCTATTGATAATATTGTACTGATTCTTATTAACTTGTTATATGGTTGTCTTATGAATTGCTGAATGAGGCATGTTTTAAACTCTGACCATGATTGTACCTTTTTATATATCCTCCTTTAGTTCTTTAAATTGTTCATTTATGTATTTTGAAGCCTCGTTATCATATTTATCTACATATTTAATTAATTATTTTTGTTTTAAAAATACCCAGGTATTGCTTTGAAAATACCCAGGTATTTATCCTTTCTGGGACTTTTCCTTCCTTCCCAAATGGTATTTTTCTCTTGAGCCTGAATATGTTATCTTAACATTTATAGTACAGTTCTGCTCTCAATGATTCTCTGAGGTTTTTCTGATGAATATATGAAAACGTATATAAACGTGTGTGTGTGTGTGTGTGTGTGTGTGTGTTCATGGTGTTTTTTAAGGCATTCTCTCAGAAAATAGAATTTCATTTTAATAATTTTGTTTTCCTTTGCTATCTTTCAACAAGTGGTTCACTAAAAGCTACTATTATACAATTCACCCATGTAACAAAAAACTACTTGTACCCTCTAAATCTATTGAAAGGCACTTCATAGAAGATAAAAGCAGGGGAAGAAAAAGAAGTCCCATAGTATTCTGGCCTCCATGAATGTATAATGTGTGTTTTTTCCTCTAATCTCTTTCAAGATTTTCTATTCATATTTGGTTTCCATCATCAATTTGATTATATTTTCCAAGCTGTTGTTATATTAAAATTTATTTACTAAGTCTTCCATATGTGGGAGGATATATTTCATCTTTTTTAGAAAATTTTCCCCTATCATCTCCTCAAACATCTTTTCTGCCTCATTTTCTGTCCTTTCTTCCCAGCATCCTTAATATAAACATGATCGAAGGCATAATACTTCCCACAGATGTCAAATTCTCTCTCTCTTTTGTCTCTTCTCTTCCTCTTCCTCCCCCTCTTCTCCTCTTCCTCCTTCTTCTTCCTCTCTCAGCCTCCCTCTCCTCCATCACTCTCTTTCTCTTTGATTTTTCCTTACATTTCAATGTAGATTATTTCTATTGATTTCTCTTCAAGTTCACCAATTCTTTCCTTTTGTACATTTAATTTGTTGATAGACCCATCAGATTAATTTTCCATCTCAATATTGTATTTTTATTTCTATCATTTACATTTTGCTTTTCATTGAGTTTGTCTCTCTGTTGAAATTATTCATTTTTTCCACAAAAACAGTCTAACAACCAATTGCACTAGATTATCTAACATATCTATTGCATTTATTATAAATCTCCTGTCTAATAATCTTAACATCTATATTTGGATTGCTTCTGTTTCTCTTTCTTCTCTTGACTGTTTCTCATACTTATCTTTCTAAATCTTATAACTTTTATATATAGCTTCTTCACATCTTATAAGTTTAAAAAAAATAGGCTGCATATCATGAACAAAAGAACAATATGGATAGAAAGTCATATTATTTAGCTCTACAAAAGGTGCACCCCTTCTTTCAGCAGCTAATGTGAGCAGGGGGGAGATTAATCAATCAAATCCACCTTATTTTCTGTCAGGGCTTTGTTCCAGTTTCCATCATATTCATCTCATTACTGGCTTCAGGTTACTTGAGAATGTGATCAAGACTTGAGATCTACATACCAGTGAGACTACAGATTTCTCTTGGTGCTTCGTAACCCAACTGCTGGCTTTCTGAGTTGGACATTTCTCGGCTTTACTCTCTTGTATCTGGATTTTGGGGCTGCTGGTGATGCTCTTTTCTCTCCAGTTCCACACTCACATTTTTATAACTCGATATATCCGCTGCCTTGCTGATTTGTGCAGGGCATGAAATATACCCATTGGAGCCCCAGGAAGCCTCAGAGGTGTTTCTAATTGTTCTCTCGCTCCAATCCCAGTTTTTGGCAGCAACTTTGCTGCCTGGAACATTTTCTCCTGGTTCTTTTTACCTGCTCCCAGACTGAAGTCATTTCCATAAGCCTCTGTGGGGATTGTTTTCAGATTTCCTGCCATGCCCCCAAAGCTGGGTGTATCGTGTGCATGCACCCCACTGGGACAGAGTGGTGCATGCAGATCTCTCTTTGACCTAGGGTCTTTGGGGATCTAAGTCATCACATCAAACCTTATAGGCTTTTAAAAAGGTGTTGAGATTTTGACCTGTTTCCTCACACCCCTTCCCTGGCCAGTTCCTCCTCCTCCCTTCATTCCACCCAGGATGAAGGCACGATTGAGTTCTTCTCTTACAGGAAGGGCTCATTACTTTTTAGATTTTAGTTCAGTTAAGCTTTTTGTTTTGTTTTGTTTTATGCATTCTCAGTTCTTCATTAGTTTTTTTATAAACTATATTTTTGTTATTTTTAATTTATCTATCTTATTTTCATTTTTAGTTCTCCTTCTAATCCTAACCAGAGGTAGAAGCCCCTGGTTATTATTTATTATGTGGTCTTCTTGCTATTTATACAGGTGGCATATGAATCCAGTATGGAAAAGACCAGGAAGAAAAGTTATTGATGGACACAATGTTGTCTTAAAAATTGCCTTGCTTTTGCTACTTAGACTGTGCTGTCTATTCAATCTTACTGCATCTGGCACTTCCTCATCACACAAGAGCTTTGCTTTCCAGGACTACCATCCCTATAAATACACTGTGGGAAGAAGTTTATCAGGTGTCTCAAAACACATCCGAACCCCTATTTAAGATCCAACTGAGAATCTCCATGCCTTACTCCAGCCACATCTCCCCACCATGGATTTCAGAATGTATTTAACACGTTTGTAGATCAAGCTATCTGGTGATCAAAGAATTTATGTTGGGATGGATTTTCAAATCTTGTGGGGTCTGGTCCAGGAAGATACTTGTTTGCTAATATAGATGTTCCATAGAGAGTTCAGGCAAACTATGGATATTGAAACAAGGAAAGGCCTTAAGAAAGGAATGATCTAAGGAGACATCCAAAATGAGCAGATGTCAAAATAATTACTACCATTCATATAGAATGGGGATGACTAAAAGTAATTAGTTGGACAACATCTGTGCAATGATGGTAGAACTCAAACTGGAAACGACCGGGCAAAATTAGTGGTAGAAATGTCTGTATTTGTCTAAATATAGAAAACTGTAAACAAACATGTATATCTACAACCCGTAGATCCAATCAGCTAGAATAATCCTTCCCTTTTATAGTAAAATAGAGATAAAGACAATTGCCTTGATTCTAATGTCATCACTGAGAAAAGCCAGGGTCTCTTTGGAAACCCACACAGCTGTGTATCCCACCAGGGTACGTGCCAGTGGCTCGTGTTCCCATGGGCAACTTCTACTCTGACTTTTAGACTTATGCTTCGCCTCTCACAATTAGTATTTCCTTTATATTGTCTGTGTTCTATTCAGCCATCTAAGGCTCAGGAAATATCTCACTGTCCATTTCTGAGAAAACTTCCCGCTTTCCTTCTCTTTTTCCTCACCAGCCAGCACCTTTCCTCTAAATACCCGTTAACTTTATTCAGGCTTCACATGGACTGCGTCTCTGCCATAAAAGAGTATGACCACAAGTCTGTTTTGCCTGGCAAAAAGAGAGGCTCTATTGCTAAAAGGAATCCAATCTTCCTTTTAAGTTGATCAATCTACGCTCCTGCCAGCTCTTTAAAATAATTGTTTTCCCCTTGTATCATTAATTACTAATACAATAAAATTGTCTCTGTTCTAAATGGCATATATTTACTAAGACATTTAGTGCCCCTAAACCCCACTTGTAGTAGGTACTTCTACTTGTATTCCATGCTTAGAGATAAGCAAAAAGAGGTCTGAAAAGGTCATGTGTCTCATAAGAGTCAGGAATCAAACCTAAGGAGCCTGACCTCTGAGATTAAACTCTTGATCTCTTTGCTATGCCACCTCTTAATCATTAATGGACAGTTAAAGCAGGTGAGGGGTTACTGTTCTCCTTTAGAAATAGCAGAATATGCATTTCATTCAGTACCTAACACTGTGTTATGCTTCCTCCTAAACACTGGCTATAGCAAATGAATGCCAGAGACAGTATTCTTACTTTAAGAAATTCGTGTTTTGCACAATGTAGCATTTTTAAGGTTTGATCAGAAATAAAAATGCCTCTCCAAAAAATGTGCCTTTTAGTAATAAAACGTCAGTGTGGTTCTGTTTATTGTGAAGCAATAAAAATAGCACAATAACAGACCATTTAACTTAATATAAAATTATTATTCTACCAAAGAATTTAGTGATGAGATTAAATCCACTGATTTCTAAGTGATTAATTTTTCTATGTTTCACGAGGCAATATTAGATGAGGTCAATTTGCATTTGTATATATGAAAACCAATATCAATTGATCTGTGATGACTAGATAATTTAAGTATTTTTTTCAAATAATTAGATAAATGCATAATAGTTTTTTATGTTTGTATAACCATGTAGTTAAAATTATATATATAAGTTAGGAAAGTTTTGAAATATAAGAAAAAGGAAACCTGATCACAGTTATTTGAAACCTTAAAGGTCCTTTTTTTTTTCTTTTTTTTTTAAATCCTGGATGTAGGTAGCTGTTGGCATTGGATTAGTAATGAAGATACCAGGTCTGAAACCCAGTGATTGCTGTTGCTTTAGACTTGTCTAAATTCTATATTCAAAACAAGAAAAAGAGAACAGAAGAAAAGATCATTTATTCTGCTTCTGCAGGAAAGCAAAAAGCCTTCCTAGAAACCCTCTCTGCAGTCATATATTTATACCTGGGTGGCAGAAACTTGGTCATGTGTCCACGCGTAGGTGTAAGAGAGGCTTGGAAGGTGGGAACACAGGAATCATGCTTGGCCAATTGTATTTCATCTCCTGGGAATGGTGGGAATTGATATTGGATAGATAGTAAACACTTATTAATACTCTAAGTGTCCCTCTGAAATATATTACCTGATTCTGGAAATTTATTATGAAAAGTTATTTGATATACAATAGTTATAGTGGTAATTCAATACAAAACATATATGTTGCATATTAAATGGATAAATATCAATTTTGTATCTACAGTAATATTTTTTCTATATTTGATGGTAATATTCACTGATCTATTAAATCTCCTTTCATTCTTATTGCATTTTCATCAATGAGGGAGAAAAAGAGTAGTTTATTTCCCAATCACAAGTAGAAGTATCAGGTTATAGTGAAACCATCAATGTTGCTTTCTGGAACCACCCCGACCTGCATTTTGATTCAAGAATGGAAGTAGTGTTGACATCCATGGAGCTTAAAGCAAACAGCAATGCCAATCACATCACATCTAAAATATAAGCATATTTAAAATTTATGTGGATTTTAAACAATCTATTTTCTTTGGCTTGTAGAAAAATTACCAAATTGCATACTGCATTAAGAACAAAATGTTCTTTAATCAGGATCAAATTACAGTCTTATAGTAATAACACAATTATAGAAATGGAATATTAAAGTTTATGAGCATATTCTTTAGAGAAAATATCCAAAGACACCAATGTTTTTATTATTAAAGAATTTCTTTCCAGTTCACTGAACAAATATAAATATTAAGAATTTGGTTTTATTAAGATTAAAGTCTAAGTTTTTTACTTCTGTATGCAAAGCATACAAAAAATGGTAACTACATCTTGGTATTATGGTTTGAAAAGTCTGGCATAGTTTGAAAGCAACTTTCCATCTGGCTGGTACAGTAAGCTAATGGAATTAGAAGAGTTGGTCTCTGTTTCCTGATGTGAATGATTATGATCTGTATGATTTTTCTGGTTCGAATTTGTTACTATTTACATTTCTTTTCTTGGTATATCTGTGTGGATATGGACACAGGAAGACATTTCTATCATATTATGTCTTAACAAATAAAATAGAAAAATATGCGTATTTTGCATGTCTGTGTATTTTGGACATGCTGTTGGTTGCCTCCTCAACAGCGTCCTTTTTACTTCTTGGCACCCTCCACAGTGTACCCATGTATTTATGGACGATGACGTTACTACCAGGCCAGGCTGAGTCTCAATTATCCAAAGCCAGTCTTGATAATCCCAGTAGACGAGAAGGAGAATACAACCCTGTTCTGTCAAATGGAGGTGAAAGAAACTTTGCTGGAAGGATTTTCAGAAAAGTGTTCTTTTGGCAAATAGACAGAGAGAGAACAGTTTCTTTTCTTCTCCTGGATAAGGTCACAGGTGCATGTAATCCCTGGCAGTACCAGTGCCCTTGAAGGCGTGAAGAGAACCATGTCTGGGGGACAGCCAAGTACAAACAGACAACCCTTGGACCACCTTCCTAAGGACCCTAACAATAAGACAGAATACTCTTTTTTTTATCATTGTTAACCTATTTTTCATTATTTGTAGTTGAGTGTGTCTCAACCAATACAATTCGCCATATTTAAATATTCTGAAATCTATGTTAGTTCAAATTAAATTTAGATTTTTGTTTTTCAGTGATCAAAAATACAGAATTTCAAGCAATATCATATGTGCATTTGTGTAACTATTATATTATTACATAATAACTTGAAGAATTTTGATCTAGATTCTAGTGGTCATCTTACATCCTATTTGACATTTTTTAGGTTTTAATAATGTCACAATAAATTTATATACAGTTTTTTTATTATAGAAACTCATTACATTGTCCATAATGTATCAATGTTAAATTATATAATTCTTTTCATGTTGAGGTAACAGATTTTTTTTTTTTTTTTTTGAGACAGTCTCATATTGCGGCCCAGGTTAGAGTACTGTCGTGTCAGCCTAGCTCACAGCAACCTCAAAGTCCTGGGCTCAGGCGATCCTCCTGCCTCAGCCTCCCGAGTAGCTGGGACTATAGGCATTTGCCACCATGCCTGGTTAATTTTTTCTATATATATTTTTAGTTGTTCAGATCATTTCTTTCTATTTTTTCTTTTTTTCTTTTTTTTTTGGTAGAGACGGAGTCTCACTCTTGCTCAGTGTGGTCTCAAACTCCTGAGCTCAACCCATATACCAGCCTCGGCAACCAGGTATAACAGATATTTTTAAGTTATTAAACATGAAGGAAATAATATTATAAGCCATTGACTTCCTATAGAGTTTATAAATATTCTTGATTATCTGGTAGGGTCATGTTGTTTCATACCTCAAGATAACCAATTATTGGTAGTTTTAAACCAATCACTCTCTTTATTCCAGAGCTAATACAGAATCCAGAGAGTGTTGGTAAAGTATTTTCCACCAATATATTAGCACAATTTTTGGATAATTAATTTTTGTTTTAAGCATTTCTAAAATAAAATTCCCCAAAACCTCAAGGAAAAGTACTTTTAAAAATACTAATTGATATAATTTTATCTAATGTGGAAGCTTTGGAAAATAATGATTTTAATATAATATTTTAATGTCTAAGTTTATGCATCTGCAATTAATAAATTGAACATAATTAATAACATATGGTCATTCTTAAACTACAGAGTCATAGAAATACAAGTGCACATTAAAATCATCTAGCGTATCCTAGCTGCACCTCACAAATTCTTGGGTACCTTTTAGCAAATGCAAAATAATGAGCATTAACCCAGACATTTAAGGGCCCAGGTAAATCATCATGATTTTCAGGGAACCTGTGAAGAATTCATGGAGCTGTAACTTGTCTTAAGAAAAGACTACACCAGTGCTGAGAGAGACAGAAAGAGAAACGCGATACAGGTGCACTATTCTCTGCTTATTAAAGGATTCTCTTCCACCTTTAGTAGAGTGCTACTTGGGAAAATGTACTGACTTCATTCTCTGGTTTCTTTTGTCCTTGGTTTCGACATAGCTCTGGTGTCAGGAAATTCTTCCTTTAAAGCCTCAATCGCTTGTACTCAAATTTAAACACATTTCCTTCTCTGTAATCAGTGAGAAGAGAGCAGCTGGTCACCATCTTCTACGCACTAAATCTTTGAGCCTTTTCTTTTGAATAAATGATCCTACTTCATAGAATCACAAAATTAGAAGGGGCCTTGAAGTCGTCCCATCCTTTCTTTGCCTTTAGACAAGACTACCTTTCCCTTTTACCATCCCAAATGGATGAGCAAATTCATCCTATTTTTAAAAGAGATCAAGAGAAAACTAATCAAAAGCCTCCAACAGTCACACATTCCTCTGATGAGAAACCCTTATTTTCAGGAAATCATCATCATTATCATCAAATAGCATTTTCTAAACACCCACATGTGCAAAATATGGTTGTGTATTCAGACCCTAAAGAGGGCCCCAGAGGCCCGGAAGAAAAAGTTACAGAAAACTGCAAAGGTGCACAGACAGCACTAGACTCCGTGCAAGGCACTGGGAGAGTCCAGCTCATGGCCATACCTGACCTATAGCCAGCCCATCAAAGACAGATTATTTTTAAAAGACATTCCAGAAACTCCAGGGGATTTTCATTTTTTTATTTAGGAAAATGGCCTTATAATTAAATAAATCCATTTCATTTTCTTCTGTTTAAATATTAGGACTTAGTAACTACTGTCAAATTCAGGCCTAATGACCAAAGAATGAGGAACATAAAGATACAATGTATTAAATTTGAAACAATCTGTGTTAGAATCTTAACATTTTCAACATGCATAATACTTAATCAGTTGCCTCTATTACAAAGTGGGGGGCAAAAAGTCGTCTCTGAAAACTTTTAATTTTCTCTCTTCTCACCCATCTCTGGCTTCTCTTTCTTGTTCCTGGAGAGTCAGAGCTCAAAGGCTGCCCTGAGAGTTTCACAATTCCCCATCCACAGCAGAAATGCCTCTATGTCCTCTACCTTCTCCTTCCAGTCTAGGAATTCCCAATCTCAGAGTGTCACTGACTTTTCTGCTAAGTTTTATTTGAATAAAGCAA
>CAUYSK010076260.1:0-10471 GCA_963575035.1 Avahi laniger
AGTGAAAAGATAACCTACAGAATGGGAGAAAATATTTGCAAACTATTCATCTCACAAGGGATTAATATCCAGATTATACAAAAATCTCAACAACAAAAAAAAATTTAAGAATGGGCAAATGGTCTGAACAGACATTTCTCAAAAGAAGACATGAAAATGGCCAACAAGTACATGAAAAACATTCAACATTACTAATCATCAGAGAAATGCAAATCAAAAACCACAATGAGGTATTATCTCACCCCAGTTAGGATGGCAATTATCAAAAAGACAAAAAATCACAAATGCTGGCAAGGATGCAGAGAAAAAGGAATTCTTACACACTTTAGTGGGGATGCAAACTAGTCCAGCGACTATAGAGAAGAGTATGGAGGTTCCTCAAAAAACCACAAATGGAACTACCATAAGATCCACCAATCCTACTACTGGGCATTTATCAAAAGAAAAGGAAATCAGTATATTGAAGGGACATCTGAAACCCTATGTTTATTGCAGGACTATTCACAATATTCAAGATATGGAAGCAACCTGGGTGTCCAATGACAGATGAATGGATTAAAAAATGTGGTATATACACACAATGGAATACTATTCGACCATAAAAAAGAATGAAATCCTGTCATTCGCCGCAACATAGATGGAGCCAGAGGACATTATGTTAAGTGAAATAAGCCAGGAACAGACAGTCAAACACTGCATGTTCTCATCCATATGTTGAAGTAAAAAAAATTTATCTCATAGAAGTAAAAAATAAAACAGAGGATACTGGAGGCTGGGAAGGGTAGGGTGAAGGGGAGAAGACGGAGAGATTTGTTAAAGAATACAAAATTACAGCTAGATAGGAGGAATAAATTCTAGTGTTCTATACCACTGTAGGATGACTATAGTTAACAATAATATATTATATAGTTTCAAATAGTTAGGAGGAAGATATTGAACATTTTCAGTACAAAAAAATGATAAATGTTTGAGGTTGTGGATATGCTAACTACCCTGATTTGATCACTATGCATATATGTATTACAACATCACTATGTATTTCACAAATATGTACAATCATTATGAGTCAATTAAAAAAATTTAAATAAAAAAAGAAGTTTAGAGGCCAAAAGAAATGACATCAATGTTAACAAATCTACAGAAAATGCACAAACAGAAACGTAATTCAGTATTTAAGAAAATAGCAACACTTTGTAATTTAAAAAAAGATCAGAATAGATAAAACCCAACATTAATCTTAATATTATCTACAAAGTTATATAGTTCATAGAATAGCTGGGACCAGTTAACTAGTTTTGTCCTAAAATTATTGTTTTTATTCACAGAAATTTAATTTCTCTAAGGGTTCTAGCTCTGGTGCTAACTAGCTATGATTTCTTCATAGTTCTCAGTTTCTTTATCTCTAAATTAAAACAGGCATTAAATGATTTTTTATGTATTCTGAAATCCAAAATGCTGATTCAATTATTATGACTCTATTGTCTCATATATCGTGCAATAATTGATACTATAATACAATTCATATTATAGTAGTTTGATGTACTTTTAGTTGATTTGATTAACAACTGTCACAAAATAAAATCATTGAGATTGTTAGAAAAGACACTTTCTAAATTTTAAATAGAATATATCATCATATATTTATGCTCAACGCTTCTATTTTCAAAAACAAAACAAAAATAAGCTTTTCTTTTCCCTTTAAGTTAAGGTCCTCTCAATTTTGGCCACTTAATTGTCTGGATGTATTCTCATAATACTCCATACTCAACATAAAGAAGTGAGATAGTAGCATTTCCTTAGAAAATGTAATATATTTACATATTTGAAGCTTATATTAATATCTGATGGCTATGCCTACAGATGCTGTCTGACTAGCGGGCCTTTATTCTGTGAATTTGTTTCTAGGTCGACTGTTTGCATTTTATTGTACTAAATGAGCCAGACAATGTCCTGACCAACCGCCCTCCCAATGTCTGATTTGAAGGTGAATAAGAGCTATTAAGTGCTTAATTATATTCCATTAACAAAATGTAAGAAAACAACCTTTTGTGCCAAATATAAAAGTTGCCTCACACTCTGTACTCAAATTTAATTCTCCCAGGTACAGTTTCCTTCCATGGTAATATTCAACACTCTGAAACTCTTACTATTGCACTTTTTGCACTTTTGAAAAATGTCAGCACTCAATTTTATAGCATTTGATTTAATGCTTTTGGGGGCACTTTCAACCTTTCATAATTTATAGCCATCTCCCAAAAATGTGTGATAGGCACAGTTAAGGTAGCAGTCAGAATAAAAGGTCAGTATATAGATTGAAGTGTTATAGGACATCAATAAGGATAATGGGCTAAAAAAAATTCAAAGCAGAAACTAACTCCTTTAGCACCTCATCATCTTGTTATCACCTTATTACCAAATTCCCTAAAGGGTTTTTCATTTTGAAAATGTGTTATGTTGAAACTTGCATAACATTACTTCTTCCTGGATTCTTCCAAATATTTAAAAAAGTGATCTAAAGTAATAATTTCAATTTTTTTCAGAGTGCAACTATATATATACAGTTTTTTTCTCTTTTTGTTTAGTCTGTGCAAACTATGACATTTCCAATTATAATTTGATTGCATATCATCTAACCTAGAAAACTGAGAATAAGTCTTGCTTTGAACTTAATATATCTTTAAAAATCAAGCAAAATATATCAAGTTTTAATCCTGTAAAATATACTCAAAAGAAAATTCCATGCTTCTTGAAAGAAAACAGTTTTAACATGTGAGTAATGTGTTGCTCTATGGACATTACATAACAGCTGTGACATCACTAGGTGACAGAAAGTTATTGGCTCCATTTATGTTATGGGACCATCATTGCATATGTGGTCTGCCATTGATGCAGCTGAAAACTCGTTATGTGGTGCATGACTTATGTAGTGTGTATGGATGGTATGAAGCATAATAAAATGACATTTATTAACAATGTCATTTGTGAACAAACAACACAACTTTACCAATACTGTTAAATATAATAAATTCTGAATTCTACATACCTGTCTATAAAGAGAAGAAAGAAGTATTTCAAAACATTAATAATTCTTATTTTGGGGAAGTAGAATTATAAATGATTTTTAGTTTTTGCTTATATGTTTCTGTTCTTTTCTACATTCTGTACAAGGGGTATGTATTTCCAAAATCAGACAATGTTATTAAACATTATTTATTGAAAGAAGAAATAAAATTTAAAAAACAGGATTAAGATGATCTTCATGTGAGCCAAGCCAGTAGATAAAAGGTTGTTGCCTTTTGTCCAATATAAAACTTACAGATTATGTAGACACTGTTAAATCAAAGCATGACAGGAAACATAGAACATCAAGTTTCCTTTTTCACCCTAGATACCAGGAATCTCAGATGCCAACTTTTAAGTTCTTGAAGACATATCATATAAGAGACAGTTGAAGACAGTTGAGTTTGAATGGTTGAAAAACTGTCAGTCACTGATTTTATTGTTCAATAAATATTGATTTAACATTAACTATACACCATTCAAATTGGAAGAAGAATATTCCCCCAAAGAGTATGACTATAATCAACGCTTACATCTAAAACAGTTGGAGAGACTCAACTCAATATAAAGATTTTCTTTTTAGCCACAAATTGGGTCAAGTTCTTGCAGTGGAAATATTGTGGAAGGGTAGAAACCACGCCACCAAAGGTGTCTATCACAATCATCTAGGAACTTGTTAATGTGTATACATGCTCAGTTACCATGCCCCCACGTTCTCCTTGGTGAAGCCTATGGATCTATATTTTTGACAAGCTCCCATAGCAACTCAGATGCAAGCTAATGTTAAGAAATACTAATTTAGACTAAAATCTTGATAAGATGTGGTCATGCCAGATGTGTCTTTCTATCCTAATGTCCAACTCAGTGCCTGACACATGACAGGATTTCATAAACATTTACTGAATGTCTGAGTGGATAAGTGAATGGCATCAGTGTGTCAAAGAAAAGAAAAATTACTTCTGGCCATGGGTATCATTGAGAAGGTGACTCTAAAGTAGTCCTTAAAGTATGAAAAGAACGTTTAGTTTTCTACCTAAAAAGAATCAAGCACTGAGAATAGTTTTTCATGGAGCAGCTATGGGACAATGGGGAGATATTTTTAGATTGGAGAACATCCAACCTAACCTGGACCACAGAAGATGCAACCTACTTGGTCTGCCTTAATGCTACTGAATTACTCTTAGACTTTCAGTGCCTCATGGAATATGAGTGTGACTTACTATCCCACAAAAAAGGCTAATTGCTATTTATAAAGTACTTAACTCCTAATTAAGATATTGGAGGATATTAGATTCTGATTTCAAAATTACACTTAAATTGGTGTTAATTTAGCTGTGTAATTTAACATGAGACACAAATGGAAAGAACAGGTGAATACAAATTTAATAAAAATGGAAATGTTCTACGTAGCCACTATGTTTCATCACAGCACCAATGCAAAGGACTTTAAGATAGAATATCATTTCCAAGACAACTGATAAATTATTTCAAATTAATATGCAACCTCCATTAACAAAAGTTATATTTTCAAAAAATATATATTCTTAAGGAAGAAAGCTTCCTCCTCTCCAAGAATTTACACAGTATAGGTTGACCTTTCACTATGTTAATAAAGAGTATTTAATAAATATAAAAATGTATTAAAGATATTCCTTATCAGCCCACCTCAAATTTCAAAATCAAGATTTGCTGGACTATCTAAAAAATTAATTTGACATAGAAGAGACCTTTATATTTTTAAAATTTGCAAAATTGGCATATATTTTTGCTCCCCAAGAACCAAACTAGGTCAAGGTTTTTTTAATAAAATGTTTAAGGATAATTTATAAACAGTTAGGCACATAAACCTCACATATACTCAGTACATTTTTACATATGTACCTACCCATGTAACCACAATCCAAATCAAGATATATAACATTTCCAGCACCCAAAGCCTCCCTTATTCCCCCCGGCAGTCCCTACTCTCTCAAGGGTAATCTCTATCCAGCCAGCATATTTCAGTAAAATTAAGTGGAAAGTTATCAGTAAAAGAAAACTCCATTTAAAAATTCAGATTTTCTTTATTCTCTTTTAATTTACTTTGTAGAAACTTCACATGTATCTTCTTAGTAGTAGTAACATTTTACGAGATTGTTTCAAATGTATGCTCTTAATAGAAAAGTGTTATGTTCTATATTTTATTATCTCACATTCAAAACACATAGAATTTCATTTGTTAATTCCTTCAACACATATTTGTTGCATAACCATTATATGCCAACCATTGTTCTAGGCTTTGAGAACACAATTCTTCACAGCATAGTAAGGATTCTGCTTTCCTGGAGCTTATGTTCTAAGTACAAATAAATGTGTAATAAAGTAAATTAATAAGAAAATAAATAGATGCATTTTAAAAGTGATCAGTTATAATGAACATACTAAGAGTTATGTAATAAAAAAAGGGATAAATAATTGGGGGCAACACTCGATTAGAGGAAAGGCTCCTCTCAGGAGATAATGTTTAGACTGAAACTTAGTGATGAGAAGGCATCAGCCATGCAAAGATCATAAAAAAGAGAAAGAAGGTTGTAGGCAAAGCACAAAGGGCCTAAATGGGGAGCAAACACAGAATGTTTGCAAAACAAATGGATCAGGTCATACCTTGGATTCCTCCTAAAAATAGAGATTGTAACACAGGCTAAGGCTCAAGCAATTTTTTGGAGGTGATCCCACAGAGCAAGTAAAAGAGTGGGGAGAGAAAGAGCAGAGGAAAAAGTAAATGGTAAGCAGAATTACAGAATCATTGCTGTGGGAATTCTCTTCTGCTGTGACCTCCTGAGAAGCCTACACGAGGTCTGCAGTGCTCACCCAAAGGGTAGGAGGCAGAAACACTTTGCTGCTGACTTCCATCCACCACTGGTCGGGGGCGGCCCCATAGGGCATTAACCCTGCTCTTTCAGGCTACGTTTTCACAAGGATAGAGGGGACCTCTGAGAAGTCCTGCGTCCATGGCAAAAATGATTTCGCTCATGAGTACATGACAAGTTGTCAGAGTACAGTGAGCCTGAGGTCTAAGGAACTCAGGATAGTTACCTCCAAAGTCATTTGAGGCTGTGGTCATATGACTTGTCACAGCAAGAGCCAGTGAAGCAGGAGCACAGTGAGTGAGTGGAAATAGGAAGGCCACAGAAGGAAGAAAGGCTAAATCGTGTCCAGCCTGTGGGCCCTAGAAAGGAAGCTGGATTTGGTTCCAAATGTAATAGGAAGCCATTGCTTTAACAGCCAGCAAGTGTTGTGACTGATTACTGCCTGAATCAGTCGTTCGAACAAAAGGGAAAACTATGTTATGATGTATATTTGGAATTTTTCAGAGTATTGCCTTAATCAGCTGCTACCGGGGATCATATTATGTTTAAGTTAAACGTTGAGTATATTTTGATATCAAATCAGAGACATCCCTGTATGATCTGGTCTCTGGTTCTTCAAAGCTCCTCCCCTTCTCTGAACTGTAGGCAAAAACAGCTACTTTCAAGTCCTGGCATAAGTCAGACTTTCTTTCATCTCTGGGCCTTCATACATGTTGTTCAGTTTGAAACGTTCCTCACTCTTGACCTGGCCCAATTTCTCATTATTTATATTTCAGTTTAATTATTCATTCTACTGAAAATTCTCCCCGACCACCCATCTAAAATAGGCCCCTTGCTGAGCTCTCCTGTAATACTATGTGATATTCGTTTTCAGCACTTAACATAATTTATCATTTTATATTCAGTTGCTTAATTCCAGTCTCCCCATCTGGATTGTAAATTCAGTACAAAACAGGACTATATCTATTTTATTCAGCACGATGTTACAGTGCCTACCCGTGCCTGGCATAGAGAAGGAGTACAGTAAACGTCAAGTGAGTGAATGAATGAATGACTGAAGATAAAAGCTAACTCGCTCTGACTGAGGCACAGCAGCGCGGGTGGAAGACTTGCCCCTTTGCCCCTCATAGAGCCTTGTGGAACACCTTCAAGGAACTTCAGTATAAAACCAAACACAATGTGAAGGCCCTGTCTTTGGTAAATGATATATCCCTGAAAAATATTTGTGTGAAGCTATTTATTGGAGACTTGAGTGACATCTTTTGTAATTAAAAAAAGTATCCTTCAAACAATCTGATTTATATATTATGATCTTCATACCTAGAGGTTTCCTGAAGGAATTGGCACAGCCACTAACAATACTTTTGGTAATAAATGACTCCTGAACAACTTCCAGGTTAGCTAGCTCTTTTTTATTCTTTTTAGAAAGCAATAACTTGATTTTAGATATCAGAGGTTGAAAGTAGCTGCAGGTTTTTTCAATTAAAAGTTCTAGTGTATCTCTTCTTTCTAGTGCAAGAGGCTAAATCGGTTTCAAGAAAAATGCTGACACAGTATTAAGATAAATTGTGTCCTGTCTAAAAATCCTGTAGAATAGTTAACCTTTTCTAAGTTTCAAGGATAACAACAGCTTCCCACGTGTGATTAAACTAGCAAACAACGCTTTGTCCCTTGACCAGCACTTTTTCTTGTTTCTATTTTAATTAGATTTAAAACAACAAAGACAAACTGAGATTTTTAACCCATTTTACATTTTGTTGCATATGAAACCCATACCAAAAATTCAACTCTGTTGTATGAGTAATGGAAATAACATCTTCAGACTGAAAACTAATATTTCGCATATGTATACCATGGGGGTAGGGGAGGGGGAAGAAGGATTAACTGTAATGAAATGAATACAGAAATGAATTCAACTTAAGATTTAATAAATTTTGAGAAAAAGGTATTTAAATATGTGTTTATACAAGCACAATTTTAAGTTGCTTAGAAAATTTTAATTACTATGAACTGAAGAGTTTGTAACAACTCATAACTTACATATTATATGTTAGTTATCAGGACATATATTTTTTTAACCAGGAAATAGTTCAAACAATGAAACAAAACTTCAAATGATTCTTACTAAAAAAATAATATAAAATAAAAATTCTCTCTGGCATTCAGATATCTGCTCATGCCATAATCTGTCTCAGAAGAGGTTTTCTGAACCCAATAGGTAATCCCTTTCCAAACCTGTTTTATTTCTGTGCTATAAGGAGCCTAGCAGTTTTGGATTTGTTGAGTGAAGCAATTTAGGAATTGCTTCCTGCAGATGGAGATGCATTTTATAGTGGATCATTGGAGCTTTAAAAATAACAAACTGCTGGGAAAGAAGCTGAAAATGATCCCCCCAAATAGTGAAATCTTATCTGGCCCATCTGATGGAGCGATTCATGGGAAAGAAACTAATTGAAACTATTGAAACAGCAGGGAAAGTTGACTGTTCCTTTTTTTTTTTTTTTTTGCTTTTATCCATTTAATGTAAAAGAAAATTGTCACATCTAATAAAGTATCAAAAAAAAGTGTGAACTAGGTATAAGTGCCTCTTAAAACTGTCATTTACCACCCATAAGGTTATGGAACTGAGAAGGTTGCCTGCAGCCAAAACACCTTTTGATAGGGACTGGCCATTGTACGTGGTTTTTAAAGAAATGGCACAGTCCATTTTAACGTCATGTCAACCGATTCCAAGAAGAGATTTAGTTTTTTTCTAGTACAAAGAAATTGCACACTAAATCTTTTAATTGAAAAAGCCCGCAGCCACTTTCAACCTCTTGTATTTAAAACTCAGATTATCTCTTTGAGGATTAAAAAAAGAGAAAAAACGAACAAGAAAGAGGGGAGAAGCACATTATTTCAAAGGCAGCAAAGCCATGATTTATTATCAGTAGTTTCTTCACGAAAGCTGTTTCCAGTTCTCTGAAGCTATGTATGTATCTAGTTTCATCAACTTAGCATAAAATATCACTCTAAGATCATGCCCTAAATATATGTAAATTTCAATCATAATGAAATGAGTTTCCAAATAATACAAGAGTTAAAATAAAAATCACAGCATTTTTACTTGAGAATTATAATAGCTTAAGATGGAAACTCTATAGATTTGTTAATAATTAATACATTCAGGAGAACAATAGGCTAAGGAAAAAATATTATGACTCCAAATAGAGGGTAACCATACTGCTGGTTTGCCTGAGAGAGTCCCTGGCTTACTCCTTTTGTACTGGCATCCTGTCCAGTTTGACACTCATCCCAGATGCTTCATTTTATAACAAATCATCACCACTGCCATCATCGTCACCATCATCATCATCAACAGTTGCATGAAAATGGTCTGGGGTGCTTGCTGTTCATTCAGCTCTCTCTCATTCATGGACATAGTTTTCATCTTCACAACTTCCCCAAGAAGCTAACCAAACTGTCCTCAGGAAGAACAGCTATTTCACAGCCATTTCGTGCATGGTAATTGCATTTATAAGAGAAAGAGTGCGTATTCATGTAAGCTTAAAAATGACTCATCCACACCACTTAACATATTCACTAGCACATCCATGAGTGCTTCAAATAATGTATGTATAAAAATGAACTCATTATATTCTCCCCCTACTTTCTAAGTCAGTATTCTTCAGTTCCAAGAATGGCACCAAAATCTACTCAGTTACACAAAACAGAAACCAATCATCAAGTTAAATAGATGTTTTTCTCCCTAAGAATCTTTCAAACCTCCATGCCCACCTTCACTGGGTTTATCTACATTTCAGCTTAGATTTCTGCATATAACTCAAGCTCTGGTCAGGTGACTGAGCTACCACGGTAATTTAGGAAGTTTAATGTGAAGAATTATTGACTAGTAACAGGGAATTAACTGCTAAGGGCAAACGGCGCATTAGAGATTTCAGGTATAGGGGATGCAGGGGACCATTCCCACCTCTAGGGCTGAGGAAGAGCACTCACAAAAGAAGTTGGAAGACACCCACACACACACACACACACAGGGGCTCATACAGGTAGCATTGGAGAGATTGTGGCCATTAGATGATAGAAAAGCTAACTGAAATACCACAGGCCAGGGCTGGTAAAGAGTAAGCTCCCCTCTGAAATGTTGAATAAACTCACTGGGGAGCCACTGTCTGGGGTGCTAGGAAGCTCACTGAGAAAAGACCCATGGAGATGCTGCTGAACTTGCTAGAATTGTGCCCACTGGGGCACCTGAGAAACTATGTTAAACCACCCAGCAGACCAACAGAACTCTCTGGAAAGCCACACTTGGAGGTGCTGCTGAAAAATTGCTGGAAATTTGCCCACTGGGACACCTGACATTTTAGCTGGAAAGCCAGGTGGGGTGGGGGTTGAACTCTTTCAATGGGATTTCTCACCAGCAGGTGTGCGAAAACGTGCTAGGGCTGCACACCACCAAGTGTCTTGCGTGCACCTCCAACGGACGTTAGAAGAGAGGAATGTCCGTTAGAGCTAGGAAGAGAAATGCCTTTTTCTTTCAGTGCCCCTCCAAGTGCCCCCTA
>CAUYSK010076261.1:0-13418 GCA_963575035.1 Avahi laniger
AATCCCAACATAAAGAAACCACAAGAACAATCCAGAAAATGAATGAAAAATTTTCCAAAGACATTGAAATACTAAGGAAAAACCAAACAGAAATTTTGTCAATGAAGGAGGAATTCAGGGAACTTCAAAACACAATGGAAATCCTCAAAACAGAATGGATCATGCAGAGGAAAGAATCTCAGAGCTTGAATATAATGTCTACCTGCTGAACAAATCAGATGAAGAAAAAGAACTCAGAAGCAAGAGGCAAGAACAAAGCTTTCAAGAAATGTGGGATTATGCAAAGAAACAGAAACGTATGAACATCGGTCTTACAGAGATTGAATAAGATACTCAAGGGCTGGAAATCTTATTTCATTGAAGACTGGAGTAAAATATGTCAGGCCTGGCAAGAAATCTGTTCATCCAGTTAAAAGAAGAACACAGAACTCCTGTGAGACTCAATGTGAAAATGCAATCACCACATCACGCAGTTCTTGAAATACTGTTTTCCACTCCTTTACTTTGAGTCTAAATGCATCCTTGCAGATTAGATGCATTTCTTGGAGACAGCAGATGCTTGGCTTGTTTTTTTTTTTTTATCCATTTGGTCAGTCTATGTCTCTTGAGAGGGGAGTTGAAACTATTCACATTGATTGAAAGAACCGATATGTGGAGTGAATTACTGTTCATTCTGTTGGGTTGCATTTTGTTGCTTTTGTTTTCTCTCTTGAGCGCTTGTGGAATCTAGCCTTTGATCTTTAACTTTTGAGTGGTTTCACATTCGAGAGTGTTTATTGTGTTGATTCTTGTGTAATTCTGTTTTGAGTACTTCTTAGAGAGCTGGTCTTGTCTTGATGAATTCCCTCAGTCTTTGCTTATCTGAGAATGTCTTTATTTCTCCTTTATATATGAAACTTAGTTTTGCAGGGTACAAGATTCATTATTCTGTTTCAGAAGAGTGAGAATGGGACCCCAGTCTCTTCTTGCTTGTAGGGTTTCAGTTGAGAAATCTGGAGTTATTCTGATGGGCTTTCCTTTGTATGTTACTTGTTTCTTTCACCTTACAGCTTGTAGAACGGCCTCTTTAGTGGCTATTTTGGTCAATCTGATGACTGCATGACATGGTGTCTTCCTATTTGCATTGAATCTCCCTGGGGTCTCGGATTACTTTAATTTAAAGGTAAAGATTTCTTTTATATCGATAAAACAGTATGACTTAATCTAGGGAGATTCTAAAAGAAATTAATAAATTTCACTTGTGATATTACCTTAGTCAAAAAAAAAAAAAAGATACAGGCAGCTGGCACTTCAGCTAGGATGCATGCAGCAGGAACAGCCAGGGCAGCTTTCTTCTCCCAGCAACAACCGCAAGGTGTCCTGGCCAGGACTTCAAATTGGACTTTGAAAACTACAGGTCAGAATGGTTTTTTTTTCTGAAAGGCAGAAGAAAAAGGCATCAGCCACTAATTTTAAGGGCTGCTTCCTGTGGACCCATGAGGCATAAATCCTGTGAAAGTCTTTCTTTTCTTTCTTTTCTCATATTCGTCAGAAGGTTCACTGGCTTACTTGCTTCCAGGTGTCCATGGGCATTCCGTGAAAAGGAAGGCAGAGGTGTCCATGGCCCTGGAATCCCACGAGTGAGGCTCTGATCTAAGATCATTTGTCTCTTCTGTCAGCAATACAGGCCAGGAATGAGGATCCCGCGGACTCTGGACACTGTTAAGGTTTCTAGTTTTTCCCTCTTTTGTCTCTCATTTTTGGAAGGAGCAGAAAAAAGGGAAAGAATTTTAGCTAGAAAATTTATGTATCTGTTTTAGGTGGCCATGAACATCCTTGAAGATTTTCAGTCTGGTAATCTGGAATTACGTATCTGGAAAAAAGGGAGGAAGGTTTACTTAGATCCTTCCTTGAGATAGAAAGAAAATTTGGCAACTTTTGAGGGGTTTTAATTTCAGCAATGTCTTTAGGACCGTAGATGTGGGATATAGAACAAACTTTGTGCTTGTGGTCCTGGCACAGCACGGTTTGGCGCAAGGCTGTGGGCGTCTCTGACTGGCACACAGTAGCAGCCAGGCCGTTCCAGCAGAGGGTGAGCTCCGACGTCATAAAGAAGATCGTTATTCTCCTCCTCATCTCTCCTACTTGTACATTGCCACCCTTCTCTCCCTTCTTCCAAAGGAAAGGGAATCAGCTATTGTCCAAACACAAGTTTAAGCATCGTTGTTGTCATCATCATCAACTTCTGGTTTTGAACAGTTTCCATGTGTTTGAATCCATTGCACTTGTCTTTATTGCTGCTCAAATCTTGCCCCATCCACCACAGTGAGGATTTCTCAGAATGGGTGATTCTTGTCGTGAGCTGTCCCAGATAGCTGCTTTGCTTTCTGCTGTGATAACATGTTCTGGGTTTATATTTTCCATTTTCTACCTCAGACCCAGAATTAGCCATTTCTCTAGGGAGTTCTGCTTCTTTTTCAGCCATGATAACAACTAGCCTGGTCTTTGAGATCGTGTCCAATGGGAAGCACAGGCACTGCGCCTTCCACACACCGGAGGGCCACAAGTACAGTTCTGCAGTGAGCGGGCTTGAGTCCTAACTTGCAAACCCAAACCTTTAAACACTATGAAAATATTAGTGTCAGGCTCCTTAGTTTGATTTGGCTGAGTTAATCCAGTCAACAGTTGGATATTTGATTTTTAAGACTAAAGAACTTCTAATTCCATTGATATTTCTAATTACTGAATTTATTATGTATATCCTGTATTATTTGGATGAACTTCTAAATAAAAACAGAGGTTTGGTAAATAACAATCAGATAATACCAATATATAATGAAATAAACTGTGTCTAAATAACAGAATCAGATTCTAAATCTCCATAATCAAATTCTACTTGAACATGCCTATAAGATGCTCAAATAATGTGATATTCCTTTGGGTATCTGTATATCTCTTTGGCTATCTGTATGTTCATTAGCCAGTTTAAAGTATGCTTGTCAGTACACATTGGTAGTATATGATGCTATGAGTGAGAACTTCTGGCTCTAGTACAGTATTCTAAATGGATAAGTATTTGGGTTAGCTTGGCTGTGGCCCAGAAACTAAAGGTCAACACTATCTTAATAATTAAAATAAGATATATGGGCTGTAGAAAGTGTAGATTTGTTGAGGTATTCAATTAATATCAGATTTAGCTTATGAAATGTTTCAGATAAAATTACTCCAGGCCCTGCTGATGTTATTAGTGATCTTGATAGTAAGAGTTTCAATCAGTATTTTACAAATGGGCATATTTGAAAGTGGGATAATACAGGCTATTTTTGCTATTGAAGAAATGAAAATGCAGTTTAATCCCCACCTGTGTGGCTGAGGAAGGGGGACTGGCTCACGTCTGCTCTAAGCCTCTGCGCTCTGAGCAGCTCCAAAATGCCTGAGATTGATTAATTTTCTGCAAGTGCTGCTAACTTCCCAGACCGCAATTTCTTTCAATCATTGCTCTGATTATTGTGAAACTGTTTCTGAAAGACTTAATATGTATCTTTTTGCTGGTAAATTGCTGCTGATTTAGAAGTCCTAGAGTTAGTCCATTGCATAAAAAAAGGTTGTAAGTCTAATTTAAATAACTATCTCTACTTTTTTCTGCCTTGCTCAAATTGAAATACATGCACGTTTAAAGATAATCTTGCTTTTATGAAGAGCTGTATTTAACCTAGTAAGATCATCTCCTCTCAG
Source organism: Avahi laniger (assembly GCA_963575035.1). Lineage (NCBI taxonomy): Eukaryota > Metazoa > Chordata > Mammalia > Primates > Indriidae > Avahi > Avahi laniger. Next base: position 3,715 of record CAUYSK010076261.1, read on the forward strand.
GCATCATCATTTTGCTGGTTTCATTAAATTAACAAAGGATGGGTCAGTAATTTCTTTAACAACCCTGGGCATTCAATTGTCATGCTTTGTGTGGAGCCTGAGGTTTTTGTTCCCAACAGTTGTGTCCTAGGCTGTCCCTCCTTATGAGCTTTCACATGGTAAAGAACAGTCTGGGTGCCCAGCCTTGGTCCTTGGTCATTTCTCCTGGTCCTTCTGTCCTGCTATTAAAAATGTAGAGCTCTAGTGCTTGGCAGGGCTTTGTCTTTCTAACTGTGTGAAAATTGGGAGAAATCTGGCTGGCAAATTTGCTATCTCTACCTGATGTACATTGTCATCATTTTGTTCCTCTAAAGGTTCCCCATAGGCTCCTAGCTGCTCAGTAGCACCCGAGGTTCTGAACACACTGTCCTCTCAGGACATTGCTGTCGTGGAGAGAGGGACAGGGAAAAGGACTCTTCTGTCTTTCTGCCCTTGTCCTGCATCAGAGGAATCGGGGCTGGTCGCTATTCCCTGCACTTCCCCGTTTAATTCCAGAAGAGGAAGGGGATACGGGGACCAACAGGCTTCTTAAAATCAACAAATTGAGTCACCCGTTCAATGCCCAAATCCCTGTTCGTATCACCACCTCACCTCCCTAGGTTGTGTCAGGCATGGTTTGTACCCTACAGATAGAGCAGTCAAAACATAGCAAAGATCCCTCCTTCGGGGGACGTGTATTGCAGTTGGGGACATAGACAGTGACCGTAACAAGGAAGTGAGTTATGTAGTGTGTTAGGAAGGGGTCAGCGGTATTCAAAAAGGAACAGCTAGACAGTGCCACATAGGGGAGTGTTTCAGTTTTAAAGTTAGGGGTCAGGTTAGGCCTCAGTGAGAAGAGAGTTGAGCAGTCACTGGAAGAAGGTAGAGGAGTGAGCTACGGAGGGAAGAGCATTTCAAGAGGAGGAAGACACAGGGCCCAGATGAAATGCTGTGTGCTGGGTTGTTTCAGCACAGGAATTAGAGGTACCGCCTCTCCAGACACTTAATTTCTGTTAATACATCTGAATATTGAATGAGGTTTTTAAAAAATTCTCTTCACAATCTTTACATGTTTTTTAATGATGGAGGTTCTCCAAAGTCATATCTGCGGCTATCCGCTCATGAAGTCTCATTTTGTGAGCAAGTGAAGGATTTACGTTTATTTTGATTGGTGCTTATCTTCTTAGTTTAAATTCATTGTTTTCCTTTGTACATATCTTTTTCTATCCCTTTTTGTCCATTCATGTGCTCCTTCGTTGTCACCCCTGCATTTGATAAGCGCGTCTATGACTTTATCCAAGGGATGGATAAATCCGCTGGGGAAGTCGGGGATGAGGCGCCAGAAACAGAGTTCGGCGCCGGTGCTGACGCGCGGCTGTGGCTCCGGTCATTGCCTCGCTTCTAGCCCACCCGATCCTCCGGGCATGTATCCCACACTGCTCTCACCGTGTCCACGCAGCTCTCCTAGGAGATGCTGCACGATGCTTGGCAAGTGCTCTGAACACTGTGTCTTCCTCATTTCCTAATGGCCCGGGAAACAGGATTTGACACCGTAGAGGAGAGAGAGTATCATCTCTTCCTCACCCACTGCAAGGTTCATGGCTAAAACCCCTATACCAAAAAAACAGATTAACAAGAGAAAAAAAAGCATAAAAATGTATTTAATATAATATTTTACATCACACAGGAGCCTTCAGAAAGTAAAGACCCCAAAACTCAGGGAAAACTGTGTATTTGTATGGCCAGTCACACAGTGTGATTGGAGGACAACAGGCTCTGATCTAATGGTGATAAACGGGGGAAACTCAGCAAGGCTTGTTTGTTCAGATTCTTCCTGGCCTCTGTGTGACACTCCCTACCTCCAGGTGTAGGGCAGGACACCTGTCATATGAGGGTTTGTAGGGGAGGGAGGAGGCAGGAGAAGGACAAAGAATGACCTTACTGCTTCTGTGTTTTTAAAATTTCTTTTGGCTTAAAATGCTCAGTAGGACAAGGTGCCATATTTTGGGGTAGCTTTTCCTGAACTGCATCGACACGAACAAAATGATGGATGAGATATCTCTCTCCCCTTCTCCCCACCCCTCACCCCAGTACTTTGGAAGGGCCTTCCCTCATTTCTCCTCCATTGACCCAGACGTGGACTGCATTACCCCAGATGTGGATTGCTCATTTTTGCATGTCATCTGACAATGTTACTGAAAGCTCAGCACTTGTCCAAGAGGCCGAATCAGAAATAATCAGAAGAACAAGGGCAGGGGGTTTGGGGAGGAGGAAAGAGAAGTTTTAATACTTTGCCAACAAAGGAGGAAGATGGAGACTCCTGTCTGAAATGCCATCTTCCTAATAAAAGCAGAAATACAGAGCGTTTAAAGGATGGGTTCTCAGCTTCAGGCAGTTACTGTTCAACTGCAGTTGATGATTCTGATGGTCCCATCCCAGTTGAAGACAATCTCCTGACCTTGACCTAGGACCTCCCTTTACCAGGTCTGGGCTGCGCCATTTCCCTTGTACAAATAACAAAAGGCTGCCCCTGCCCCTCCCAACCACTGGCCCAAGGCAGGGATGCAGGCTTTAGTTCGCAAAAAGGAGTGGAGGATGTTTTAAAGAGACACAAAATATTTTTGCCGTTTTTTCAGACCATTCCCTCTGTGACAATAATAGAGCTAACATAGAATCTGAAGTCGCTGTTGGACCTGACAGAGTTTTCCACATCATGAAACAAGGAGATTCATATTAAAGTACAAATGTCGGGATTTAAACGGAAAAGAATAAATCGTGTCCTTTGAGGTGCGGATCTCTTCCCTGTGGATGACGCCTCTCTCTTTCACGGCTGGGCATTTGGTCTCCGCCTTTCTGCGCCTCTCCAGCCCTGTGCGGCTGGTTCCTCTCCCCGCTTGCTGCTCCTATCGCCTCGCCCTTTCCCCCTTCCTTCCTGACTTCACGCTGTCACCCCCCTCTTCTTTCTTTCCTCTCTTTTTCACCACGCCCTCCCGTTGCTCCCCCGCCCCTTGGGCCTCCCCTGCTTGTTCTCTGCTCCTTCATTCATCTGTTCATCTTACCTGACTCCTCGGTGGTTGCCTCTCTTCAGGCAGCTGTGCTAGCTCGTGCTTCCAAAGTGGAGTTTTCTACTTGTAGGATATTTTTGGCAATGCCACGAATTTAAATGATATACATCAACCTGAGTGATTCATCTTATAGATATTCGAATATTTCCACGTGTCCTGAATTCTAAGTGTACATTTTAGTTGGACGCATGCTCCTCACTCCCAGCGTCTCAGGCGCACCTAATCTTAGTTTGGTTTGTATATTCCAGTTTTAGAGATATCCCCTTATGGCTATGGAAGGTGTGACTTTTAAGGAAAATCTTTGTCCTGCACAAAGAAGTCAGCATCTCAGAAAATAATAGGGAATTTATCATTTATCACTCTTGAAAATATTAAAAATGGGATTCATTTTATTAATAATTGAAGAATTCTATCTAGTAAAATAATTTTATTCTGTAAAAGCCACGTAGTACCACAAAAATAAATCAAAATGTTCCTCTAAATATTTGATCTCTCATTAAAAAAAGAGAGGTATTGTTAAATATATAAAATTTTAATTTGTCAATTATAAAAACCTAGGTTCTTGTGAATATATACTAGCTCTTTGTGAATATATACTAGCTTTTTTATGTTGTTCATCAAAAAATCTTACAATTTTTCAATCCCTTTGACCTAATAATTTTACTTTTTAAAATCTATTCCCAGGAAATAGGGATTATCTTAACTTATAATAGTGAAAAACATAAAAAGTCTAAGTGTATAGCAATAGGAAAATATATAAGTAATGGCTATAATCACAAAGAAGGAAACATTAAAAAAGCATGTTTTTGAAACATAATGATAGTATGAAAAATCCCACAGATAACACAAGAAGTTTAAGTGAAGATATAAAACCTACTATATATTTTGGACCAGAATTTCAAATTTTATTTGAATTAAAATAATGTATAACACTGAAAAATAAGCTGCAGTGCACTAAAATATTAATGCTGTTTAAGTGATGGCATTATGCATAGTTTTAAAAAATCTGTATTATTTACTTCCTGTATATTTTTTTAAAAATTTATATAGTAAACATTTGAATTTAAAGGTCATTTCTCTTTTTATTGTCCTTAAGATTATGCAGGTCTGTGTCATGGCAGGACTTCAGTGTAGCTGATAGCTCATAGCCATCTGGAAAGTTATGTCATCTGGATTTGTTCCTCCATACCTGGCTGAATAAAGCTTTTCTCTCTTGCTTTCCTTTCCTGTCCCTGCTTCGACATATCAGGTATACCTCGTGTCTCTCATTTTTGTACTTACTCCCTTTTCCATTTAACTCACCACGTGCATTTTACCTGCTCGTTGCAAACACTTTTAACCTGCGCTCCAGTTTATTTTAAGGACATCTTCAAATGTACGTGCAAAAGCCAGAGTTCATGCCATTGAGCTGTAGTGGTAGTGATGGCTTTTTAAATTGTGGTAAAGTAAGCATAACATGAATTTTACTGTTTTGACCATTTCTAAGTGTACAGTTCAGTGCCAAGTACATTCACAATGTTACGTAAACATCACTGCTGTTTGCAAAATTTTTCCATCACCGGAAACAAAAGTCATTAAGAATTAACTCCCATTCTCCCCTGAAATTTAGCCCCTGATCATCACTGTTCTATTCTGTTTCTATGAATTTGCCCATTCTAGATGCTTTATATAAGTGGTTTTTGTCTTTTTGTGATTGGCTTATTTCACTAAGCACAGTGTCTCTAAGGTTCATCCATGTTGTAGCATGTGTCAGAATTTCCTCCTTTTTAAGGCTGAATAATAGTCTATTAAATGTATTTGTCACATTTGGTTTCTCTATTCTTCCGTTGTTAGAAAGTTGGGATGTTATCTACCTTTTGGCAATCATAATAATGCTGCTATGAACATTAGCATGTAAATACTGTATTTGTTTGAGCCCCTGTTTTCAATTCTTTTGGATGGCATCTAGTAGAATTTCTGGGTAAAATAAAATTCCACGTTTAACTTTTTGAGGAATTCCTAAACTGTTTTCCACAATGGCTGTATCATTCCCACCAGCAATGCACAAGAGTTCCAATTTCTTTACATCTTTGCCAATATTATTTTTCATTATTTTGGATAATAGCTACCCTACTAGGTGTGAAGTAGTACTCATTGTGGTTTTGATTTGCATTACCCTAATGACGTTGAGCATCTTTTTGTGTGCTTATTGGCCATTTTTTATCCTTTTTTGAGAAATGTCTAAATCCTTTGCCTACTTTTAATAGTTTTTTTTGTTGTTGAATTGTAGGACTTCTTTATTTTCCTAATAAATATTATGGTATTTTTTAATTTCAAAATATTAAGGGGGTACAAATATGTTTGGTTAAATGAATCACTTTGTAATGCTTGAGTCACGGCTGTAAGTGTGCCCGTTACCCAAATAATGTTCATTGTACCCATTAGGTAGGTTTTTACCCCCTTTCTCCTCCCCATGTCCCCTGCTTTATTTCCACTGAGTTTTACTTCCCTCTATGCACATGTGTGCTCATTGGTTAATTCCAGTTGAATAATGAGTACATGTGGTGTTTGCTTTTCCAATCTTAAAAATACTTTGCTTAGGAGAATGGTCTCTATTTTCCTCCAGATTGCTGCAAAAGGCATTAAGTCATCCTTCTTCATGGCTGAGTAGTATTCCATGATATACATATACCACATTTTATTAATCCACTCATGAATTGATGGGCACTTGGGTTTATTCCAAATCTTCGCAACTGTGAATTGTGCTGCAATAAACATTTAAGTGCAGGTGTCTTTTTGACAGAAAGCCTTCTTTTCTTGAGTAGATACTCAATAGTGGAATTGCTGGATCGAATGGTAGGTCTCGTTTTAGTTCTTTGCGAAATCTCCATACTGTTTTCCATAGAGGTTGTACTAATTTGCAGTCTCACCAACAGTGTATAAGCATTCCTTTTTCTCTGCATCCATGCCAGCATCTATTGTTTTAATAAAAGTCATTCTAACAGGGATAGTAAGATGTTATCTCATTGGGGTTTTAATTTGCATTTCCCTGATGATTAGTAGGACTTCTTAATATAATCTGGATCTTAATCCATTATCAGATATATGATTTTGAAATATTTTCTCCCATTCTGTTGATTATCTTTTCACTCTCTTGGTAGTGTTCTTTGGACAGAAATTTTTAATTTTTAATTTTGATGAGGTCTGATTTATTTTTTTCTTATCATTGCTCATATCATATTTAATAAATCAATTCCAAATCCAGGATCATGAAGAATTTTCCGTATGTTTTCTTCTAAGAGATTTATGATTTTAGCTGTTGAGTTTAGGTATTCGATACATTTTGAGTTAATTTTTACACAAGGTGTAAGGTAGGGGTCCAACTTTATTCTTTTACATGTGGATATCAAATTTTTCCCACTACCATTTGTTGAAAAAGACTGCCCTTTTCCCATGGAATGGTCATCTTTCCTTGTTGAAGATCAGTGGGCCATATTTGTGAGGTTATTTCCAGGTTCTCTGTTCGAGTCCATTGGTCTATGTCTGTCTGTGTGCCAGTACTACACTGTCCTTTTGATTACTGTAGCTTTCTAGTAAGGTTTGAAGTTCAGAAGCATGAGTCCTCCAACTTTATTCTTTTATTCTGGCTACAGTAGCAGCTTTTGAATAGAACTCATAATAGTACGTAAGACCTAACACAACCTTAAAGATGTGCTATGCAGTTCTGACAAATCAAGATGCACAACTACTACATGTCTTCAAAAAGCCGAAGACTTTTTTGTTTCCTGGATGGTTGTTGTATTAGTATCCTTTCGCTGCTGTAACAAATTTCCGCAAATTTAGTGGCTTCATTATCTTACAGTTCTGGAGATCAGAAGTCCTAAAATAAGGTGATCTGGGTTGGATCCTTCTGAAGGCTGTAGAGGATGATCTGTTCTTGCCTTTTCTAGCTTTTCGATACCTCCTTTGTTTCTCTGCTCACAGGCCTCTCCTCTGTCTTCAAAGCATGTCACCCCAACCTTTGCTTCTGTTACATATCTCCTCCTTTTGCATTTGACTCACTTGCCTCCTTCTTACAAGGACCCTTATGATTACGTTGGGGATACCCAGATAATCTGGCGTAATCATCCCACCTCCAGATCCTCATTTTAATCATACCTACGAACTCCCTTTGGCATGTAATGTAACATAGTCACAGGTTCTGGGACGTAGACCTCTTTGGGGGCCCTTCCGCTGCCTACTGCAGTCATGATGAGTCTGGGTGATAATGGACACACAGAACCTCTAAAATGCCCTTTTGTTTTCCAATTAGTCTCCCTTGTAAATAGAGATTAGTTGTCCAATTCTAGGATTTGGGGTATAAATCAGTTAATTTAACCTCAGTTTTTGTTTTTTGTTTTTTTTTACCTCTGGAACATTTTTCCACTGAAGCTATGATTCCTTGAGTCAGCCAATATTTATTGAGTCCTATTTATTGTTAGTTTGCCTGGGAACACAAAATGAATGAGATATGACCTCTGACCTTAAGGACCTTATGGTCTGCTGGCAGAGAGAGATGTTCCTGGAATATAATACAAGTTTTGTTGATTTTGTTTCCTTAAATATATTTAGAATTCTTCTTTTCCCCTCTGTCATTCCTCTTGGTTTTTCATTTGTTACTATGATTTCTGAAAAAATTTAACCAAATTTTTCTTGACCTCGGTGGGGCTCACACACTGTTTCCTTCAGTCCGTTACTGTACCTGCAGATGTGCTCACATCACCTCTTTGCCTAGGACCCTTCCGTTCCAGACGTCTGGGTGAACTGGATAACGCTCAACATGTCCTACTCCTTGGTGTGGTCTGTGATGTACTTCTCCTTCCAGCCTCTTCTCCTGCCACCCCTGGAAGTACTTCTGTCCTAGCCGTATGGAATAAATAGTGCTTCCCCTGGAGCTCTGGGATCTCTCTTGGCTTCTGACTCTGGCAGAGCTCCTCTCACTCACTGGACTCTATTCCTCTTTTTTCTCTGCCTGAGAAATTCCTGTGCATCCCCAAGCCTGGGCTCAAGCAGTGCTTCCTAGAAAGCCTGCATGGAGACCGTCCCCAGTGCTATGGCTTGACGACCCTGGGACTCTGCAGAGAGCCCCCTCCAACAAAAAGGCCCTCACCAGATGCTGCCCCTTGACCTTGGGCTTCTCAGCCTTTATTACTGTAAGAAATAAATCTGTTTTCCTCTGTGTATTGTGGGAGGCAGTTCATTGGTCTGTATTGTACTTATTGCTTAATTTGTCTGTTATTCGAACCAGACTGTAAATTCAATTAGGTACAACAGCATTGCTCATTTAACTCCATACTCTCATATATGATAGAGTGTGAGCCTCATAAAAGATACTTACTAAATATTGGTTGAATGAACACTTCAATCGATGCATATGCGCATTATTTAATACAAAATGACCTGCAGATTTGTGCAAGACATGTGATTTGCTATTCCTGTGTGGATCCTAAGCTCAAATGGATGCTAGTTAGTACTTGGTTTCTCCTCCCTATGTACTATTTCTCATGAAGAAGCTAAATCTAACTTTTTCTGTGATTAAGTACATGAATTAAAAAAAAAAAAGGCACATCCCTGAGAGTTATTTAACACATTAGAGTTATGAAGAGTTCCTACTCTGAGGCCGTTTATTTTATAGGGCACAAAGTCTGTGGCACAAAGACAGAGCAAGTCTAAGTGATACTCCTCTCACCATAAGTATAAATCCAAAACGGTGGCTCCCTCACACTTGAGTGCCCTCAGCACAACCCTGAATAGTTGTGAGGGGTCAGTAAGTGCATGCTTTAAAATTCTTTTGGATAAACTTTTGTTTTGAAAGACACTGCTTCCGTTAGAAAATTATTAGAATATTACTATAAAAGTATATTCTTACAGGATTTGTGCCACAAGTAAATAAATAAATAGATAGCCCTATGGCTTTTTTGTTGTTGTTAATAAACAAAACAAATACTTTCAGATATGAAATCTGCCTTTCCTGAGAGTTTAATTTTTTTCTACTAAAATGACAGAGATTAGATTTTTTTCAGTTTAAAAAAAGAGAAATTTAATCTTATGGAGTAGTAAGTCTAAGGTTACCCCTAGTAATAGAATTTGATTGTTTATTTTGGGATGGGGTGATTGGAGACTGACTATATATGAAGTACAGAAGGGAACACTTTCTCTGATCACATTAATTAATAATGCTGAATTTTGTTTTTTAACTTGTTGGTGCTGTCAGATCAAATTTAGGGCATTTGTTGAAAAACACACACGCAAGACATATTTGGGATTTCATACTCTGATATGTGACTTTTTAAGGTATAACAAGACTTTTTACAGCCAAGACTAAAGATAATATTAGTGGAACTGTTCTTCCCGACTCCTGATGTTTCCCTCCGGGTGGCAGGAACTCTACTCTTGAAGCACTCCCGGCTGCATTCTCACTGCCAGGGCAGGAGCTGCTGGGAGGACGTGCAGAGCACGCATAGCCCAGTCTTTTCCCTGGGGAACTAACTGCCTATGGGAAGCCTGCTCCTCCATCCTGTGAGTTTTACAGCAGCACCCAACATGTAGGAGGCCTTGTGGTTTTCTAGTGCAGCTGTGACGGGGTGGGTGAGTCTGTTTAAT